>CALNHX010004835.1:0-118920 GCA_940337035.1 Agriotes lineatus | reverse complement strand
GGTACCAGTGCTATAAATTCTTAAACTGTCAAAATTTATAGGTCTATTAAAAAACCTAGAAACTGCTTCTACATAGATTTTATAATATTTTATGTACGACTGGGCGGAATTGGTACTTTGTACCCCATTTTTGTAGGTGTATTGTCACTTTACAGCACAAGGGTCATAAAGTACTTTATTTTCCACTAATCGCCCGCTCATTATGCCCTCTCTGTAAATATTCAGGCCCATAGAAATAAGATTCGAGACGGTAAACAGTTTCCAAAAACGTATAAATTTTTGAATGTTCAGATATTTTCAGAAAATAAAAAATCAAATTAAAATGCGTATTTTGCGGTATATAAATTTCTTTAAATTGCCTTATATTGGTACCAGTGCTAAAAATTCTTAAATTGTCAAAATTAAAGCTCTATTAAAAACCTAGAAACTACTTCTACATAGATTTTATATTTTATGTACGGCTAGGCGAAATTGGTGCTTTGTACCCTATCTTTGTGGGTGGACTGTGTCACTTTACAGCCCAAGGGTCATAAAGTACTTTATCTTCCATTGATCGCCGTATTAAAAGTAGAAAATAAAATATTGTATGCACCACGGGCATTACTTGATGTTTATAGCCCACGGGCGACTATAAACCCTCGGGCTAAAGACCTTCAAGCTTGTAAACTAATCGTCATCGAAAGGGCATAAATATCTTCATAATGGTCTTGATACATAAATAACTATGACGGCCCGATAAGCGACATTAAGTGGGCCGTAATAGTTATTTATGTACCATGGCATTATGAAGAAGTTTATACCTTTTCGAGGGCGACAAGTTTTCAAGCGTGAAGGCCTCTGGCGCGAGTTTATATGTCGCCCGGGGGCTATAAACAGCAAGTAATGCCCGTGGTGACACAACGTTTTATTTTCCACTCCGAATACGCAAATAACTTGGAAAGCTTGAAAAGCTTGCAAAGCAGTCCATAACGCGTTGTGCACTGCTTTATATACCTCGTATCGCAGATATAAAAACAAATAATAGATCAGTGGCAAATAAAATAATGCACAGTCCACTCAGGGTCTTGTTTTTTCTTCTGCGGGCTATAAACGCCTTCTTACGCTCTAGGTACTCAAATAATTATTAAACATTTCCACTTTTTCATTTAGAAAATCAAAAAATTTTAGATTTTATAATATTTTATGTATACTACTGGGCGGAATTGATACTTTGTACCCTATCTTTGTTGGTATATTGTGTCACTTTACAGCCCAAGGGTCATAAAGTACTTTATTTTCCACTGATCGCCTGCTCATTATGGCCTCTCGACAAGCATGAGTTATCATTACGCCCCCTCATAACGCCATAGGGCGTTATGGACTGCTAAGCAAATGTATCAAGTTATTTGCGTATTCAAACTAGAAATTTAAAAAATGCATTACTTGGTGTTTATAGCCCTCGGGCGACTCATAAACCCTCGGGCTAGGGATCTTCAAACTTGTAAAGAGGCATCGTTATCCCACCTTTGAATCGCAAATTTAAAGTATGTACATACATCATCCCTAAAAGATATTTATTATATAAATAAGGAGGACACTTTTCAGTAATTATTCTGTGAAAAAGACATGCAGCACTCAGCAATCTTCTGTTTTTCATATTCAGCCATGATAAATCTGTCATTTTGTGTGAAACGTGATCAAATTTCCTGATTCCATAGATAAGACGTAAACATGCATTTTGAAGACAAGGTCCATATATTTAGTTGAGAACAGAAATTAAAATGACTTAAAATTAGAGTGTTGCAAAGCAATGCATTAACTTTTGGTGAAATGTATTTTCTATGTGGATAAAATAATTTTAAACAGACGTATGCTTGTTTAACACATGGAGTTATGTGAGCATTATATCTAAAACTATTATCTAGAATCAAACCAAGATTTTTTTTCCTCTGGCTGAATAGGTATAAGTTTGTTATTGATGCTTAAATGTACTTGAGACCTTATTTCTTCCACCTTCTATTTATTGCCAAACATCATTTCATTACCACAGATTTAAGAGGATTTATTATCAAATGGTAATTTAAAGATGTGATAAGAATGGCGTTATAAGTCGCCCAAGGGCTATAAACATCAAGTAATGCTCTTGGTGCATACAACGTTTTTATTTTCCACTTTAAATACGCAAATATCTTTAAAAGCTTGCATCACCTTGTATCACAGATATAAAAAACAAATAATAGATCAGTGGAAAAAATTTTAAGTGCTGGCAGAGGGTATTTTCTTTAATATAGCAATTGTTACTGAAAATAGTTGGTAACTGAGCTTTTAAATCGTTAATCTGTGAAATTTTCAGCTCTGAATATTATAAAAAAGCAATAAGCTTCCAGTATTTAAAAAAAATCAGAGAGGGGCTGAACAAGAGCACTTTATTATGAATTTTCTAAACACATTTCTTAAGGTGGTTTGTATAATCCAATAAAATTTTTGGATAGAACTGCATGGTTGCCCTCTAAAATGTTAAAATAACATGAGTATTTAGCTATCATTTGAAGTGTTTGTAAAAACCTAAATTTTATGCTTTGGTAAAATTTCTCAGCATGTATAGCATATTATGCAGAATACACATTCCTTCTGTGCATATTTAGTGAGCATTCTACAATTACACAAATAGCAATTTACTGCAACAGTAACAATGACGTGCAGCAGAATAGTATTATTATAGTTTCATTTGCAATGGTTATGTAATATTCCTTTTCATAATATTGAACGTGGGTGTCTATAATTACTACCCAGATGCTTAGTTGCATACTAATAGAAATTTTATTAACTGGAGCACAAACAATTAACATTTTCTACATTTTTATAATAGGTAATAAAAGTATGTTTTACTGAGATAATATAACATGTTATTAAATTCCTTCCGTGGTGAAAGAGCCACACCAAACCAGTACGCTTCGTAAACGTAATATAACATTTCGAAAGTGCTTAGGTTATGTAAACATAAATACTTCAAAACACAAAGTGGAGGCAAAACTTTCAGATTTAAGTCATTGACTTTGAACCAAATAAATTAGTTTAACGACTTTTAAATATAAATAGTAGAAAAATAATATATTCTACACTTGGAGGTTGACTTTAAATAATCGTTTCTAAGATAATCGGTGCATTTGCTACGTCATGGGAAAACATAATTGTTAATAATCATTAATTGCTTCCGAAATGAAATGCAAAAGAATATTCCTCTTGAATAATTAACACCAATTTTCACAATGAAATGGAATCGTTACAGCGTTGGGAAAAACCGTAAGACGGTCAACGCACAGTTAGTTTCTTAAAATACAAAAGCAATTATTGTGCCATTTACCCACATTCGCCTCACTCATTATAATGAGAAAGGCAACCTCAGCAGTAGGTCTTCGTATTCTCTGATGACCTGAAATCCCACTCGGAAAATTCATTCGCTGAATTTCTATTTACTGGCAAATATACTTCCCGCGCACAAGTTGATAACTATGTCTTCACACATTGAAAGAATATAATTTGGAAGAGAAACTACAAGCTGTTGCAAAGTTTATATACATTTCAAGTTCTACCACATATTTTTAATTATTGTACGCAGTTGAACCTAATTTAATTTTAAAATAATTATTAATTACAGCAACAGTTTAAGAAAGTGTGTGATTCCGGTCTATATTTTTTGCTGTTCGTGTAATTGCTTGCAGGTTCAATAATAATTGAACAAAAACAGAATGAAGTTGAAACTAGCAATTTCTTAGACTTCAAAAACGTTAACAGTTGTAGTTGTAAGTAAAAATGTGAAAGGATGGTAATGACATGATAGTGTAGTGCTATTTACAGTAATTTTATCAATGCTATTGCGCAGTGGCGTAGTTTGAATAATATTTGAGCATGGGTAAAATCAAATGCAAAAACAAATACATTTTAATAACCAGAGCCAGCATACAGTATTAAAAAAATCCCCAAAGCTTAAATATAGAAGGAAATCTGGTATATAAAAGTATACAAGGAATATAAAATACGCAAGAGTAATGGATACCTGAAGCCTGAAGCAGGGAACTCGTGGATTTTTAAAAAAATAAAACCGCAAGTACAATGTAAACCGTGGTATAAGTATAAATCCCAGCTATCCGCCCCATTGGTTATGGTTTAATTGTTAAAATGTTGATATTGGAGAAAATAAAAGTAAATAAAACGATATGGTATGTCTAGAAAGTACCTATGTGGAATTAAAAAATCCTGATAGACAAACAAATTATTTTTATTGTACAAATATTAACAAATTTATATTAAAAAAAGGATCTCTATGGATTAAAGGTTAGCACGCCTGTTTAGCATTTTGGAGGTCGTGGATTCGATTCTCGTGGCTGTCTGCTTCGATTCAGGTTTTTAGGTGATTTTCCTGAGTCAACAGAGCACCTTCTCTGAGGCGAATGCCGGGGCAGTACTTCTCTATCTTTCCTGGTCTCTTTCCATTCTCCACCCCTCCTTTCTCTCACACATCCTGAACTTCCCATTATGATTGAAGAGGGACGCAAGTTCTCTAGAGATCTTGTATATAGTAACCTATATACAGGGACTCTAAAGGGCTGTATAGCAGCCTGCCCCCAGTTGAGGGAATTGAACTGACTTTGAACCTTTATCTTAAAAAAACGTATCTTACTTGGTAATACGTAAGCCATTTAATTGGAAACATATTATTTCGGTGGGGAATACCGGCAATTAAGTCAGGTGCATATTTCTCGATGATAATTTTCCATGCTTCTAAAACTGCTGCCAGTAATTGAGGTTTGGTTGGAGGTGCCTCACGTTCTACCTCGATTTTCATAATCCCCCATATATTTTTAATGCGGCTCTAGTCAGGAGAAGCTGCTGGCCACGGAATGGTTGCGATTCTGTTCTCTTCTAACCAAGTTCTTGTATACTTAAAAATGTGACGTTGTTTTGATGTAATGACAACACCAATTTTGTTTATTTAAATTGTGTTAGTTAACTGTCAGCTAAAGCTGATTATTATAGATGTTGTTTTAAAAACTATATGCTGAACCAAAATAATGTTAGTACAAAACCGTGTCACGTTTAATAAGGATGGTTATATTAACGTAACCTTAAAAGTAATGCTAAATAATGCTAATACGTGCTACGATAAATACTGAATTACAATTTGTTTAAAAATGGCAAGCTTAGTCACTTAACGCATGATGATAGTTAACATACAGCATATATAAGTATAAATAAGAAATAAGATAGAAGGTACCTAAACGCAAGCTTAAAAAAGTGAACTGCAAAGAATAACTAAAATGTGTTAAAAGTAAACAAGTCTCAAAATTGTTGACATTTACAAAAATTAAAATGGAATCTAGCATGTAGTGAATGAAAAATAAATGAAATGTCAGTTACTAGGTAATGAAGAGAGTTAAAAAATTAATATAAAAACAATCTCCAACAAGTAAAAATGTTGATCTTGGGTCTGGTTTTCATATGTTAACTTAATAAAATCCGGTAATCAAGTGTTTAATTGAATTAAGGGTTGTGAAGGTAATCTCAGGAGATATTAATACATGAACCATAAGTGGTTGAGTGCAAGTGAGCGCAATTGATGGAGCTACGAATGTATGTTGTCGCTGACAGAAGATGTGGACTGAGTACAACGTTCGCTGGTTCCTGGATGGGTGGAAGTAACTTTACGAGGAAAAACGGAACCGTGCAGCTGAAGGTGATGCTGTTGGAGCTATTCAGGGTTAGAAGATAATCTTGAGTTTGGAGTTTGTTGCGGTTCTTGGTTTCCAGACCACATAGCCCAGCGGTGGGAAAGAGGTCATCTGAGGCGGCGTTGATGTGATGAACGAATACACAATACACCTAAGATAAACATTCTTTTTATCACAAGCAAATTGACAAACACCAAGAAATTCGACTTACCTAATTAAGTAGGTTGTAATAATTGGTTGATTAGACTGCATTAAGTGCAAGTGAGGATATTTCATAGCATAACAAAGTTTCACTTAATATAATGCTAAAATATCATTTAACCAAGTTTTCATTGGATCTAATATTAATTTAATTAAATTATTATTGTAGCTATGTGTTAGAACCTAACCTTGATTAAGTTATGAATGTTCTATCAAGCTAGGCAATTAAAATAAAGATTTAACGATTAAACTAAAAAGCAGAATACAGAATAGGCCATTCAATTAAATTTTGACCTAATATTTAAACAAGCAATTTGTGAGTGGTTATAAAAATATAAATTAATATTAAACAATAATAGTACGTCCATTTATTACAACATAATCTAGAATAATCTAGAAAAATTTAAGCTGTGTCTTGCTTGGATTGCAAAATTGTAAAATTATTTTTAGTAAGCTGAATATTTTGAAAAGTTGTGCATTGGCGTTTTATAGCAATTGAGATAAAGAAATTACAAAATCTTATGGAGAAAATCCCTTTAGATTTGTATTACATACAATTTTGTATATGCCTAACAATAATGCAAAATAAATATTTACGATGTTATCAATTATATCTTGTGTGTTGTAGACAAGGTTTAGGCATGCGGAGTACCAGGTAGCTTATACACCGTCTACTGTGGCTATAAAGTTAAATAAAAATCAACATTTTCTGAAAAATATGAATTACCTAAAATTTTGTTTAATCACAAAACAAAAAACAGTAAAGGGCTTTACACGAAACTTCCCTCGCAAGTGGATTTTAAAGTTTTGAAAATATCAAAAGAAATAAAATAACTTAATTTTTCAAGGTGTTCGCCCTGTATATGTTGGGTCCAAAACATATCCTTTTCGTGGAGGGTAAAAACCTAAGCTATGTGCGAAATATTACCCTTATTGAACTAATAGTTCTTGAATTCAAGCAAAAATAGGCAGAATGTTATTTTTCAATGTGCTCAGCCTGTATATATTCGAATGAAAATTTTTGGGTTTCATGCCAGGTAAACATATCATCTGCATACAAAATATCGTTTTCATTCAACAAATAGTTTTTGATTTATACCGACAACAGACACACAGATAGACAGACAGACAGGCGGAATTGAGAAAACTTGTTTTTCGTCATCTAAGTAGGTACCCCGAAACGTGAAGATCTGAAGAAATCCCGAAAGGTGATTTTTTTCGCGATTACAATACGTTCTTCGCCTTTTAGACGAGGGAAGTAAAAAATACAAAAACCTGCCTCAAAAGTTTACATGGTAAGAACCAATCAAACTAACAGAATAATTTTAGGTAGGATTAAAACAAAAAACTTTACTACCTCTGCCGGGATCGTAGAGAAGTGTCTACCCGAAGATACAAAACCCATCAACATTTCACGTGGAGTTAAACGGGGGAAGCTACTCTCTCCCAAACTGTTCATCAACTTACTATACTTCATTCACCGAACTGTGATAGTAAAATCTGTAACGCATGTTACAAATATCAGCTGTAACTAGATCACTTATATAACTTGACAGAAAATTTGGATCAGGGACCCCTATAATTATATATGTATACATCCTATGATCTAAATTTTAATAAAAAGCTATCAGTAATCAACTTACTGGTGATATTTGTAACTTGGATTACAGATTTTACTATCACAGTTCGGTGAATGAAGAATAGAAGACGTTTCTGAAATGGTTCAGTCACAAATCCCCCCCCCCCCTCCAAATAAGTTTCCATATACGCCACTGAGTACCTCTATCGTTATGCACTTATAGTATAATTTCTACTCTCCCCACAAGCTTTTGCATTGTGCTTTTGGTAGAAGGAATATCTATGCAGCTTTTTCGGTCCCTTGAGTAATTTCTTCGCATTGCTGGAGCTTGTAAGTGGACGATTACGCCACTGCATTTAAACAAATTACCTAAAAACTACACTAGTTAAAGGATCTAAGCAAAAAACCAAGTAATTCTAAAGTTAATAGTATATTACATACCGAGGTGGGAAGTGTTTCATTACTGTCGAGAGATTAGGTAGTTTATCGAGACGCGTAGCGTCGAGGTTAACTTTATCTCGAGACAGGGATGAAACTTTCCACCGTGGTATGTATACTATTTTATTTGCAATCATGTAATTTTAAAAATAACTACAATTGAATTCTGAATAATAGATATCTTGATGTAGCTAATATTTTTGTTACCATGAAAACAATCCACTCTTCAGGTATGTAATATTTTTCGGGGTATGTAATAATTTCCTGGCTAGTTTCAAGTAATCAGCTAGTTCCCAGCTGTTGTCATGTCATGAAATTGACACATTACAATGTGATTGCGAATAAAAGTTCTTACACATTAGTTACATTTTGGAGAATGAATTGTGGGGTACGTCATAAGTCAACGCTGTTACGAGGAACGAAACATTTCTGTTGGGAAATAATAAACAAGAACAGAGGTAGCCTATCATGTAAGCGGAAATTAGCGTTTTAAGGTGCAGTTGCAGATGAAATTACTGAACAAATAAGGATAGTACATATGGACACAGTATATGTACCTTGCTAAAGGTAATATTTGAGAACTGGATCCTCAATAATCCACGAAGATCAACATTATGGCCACAGAAATCAAGTATCTGAGAACAGCAAGTGGACACATAATAGATAAAATTGCCAACAATACAATTAATAATAATGATAATAATGACTTTATTATAATAAATATAACAATATAATACATACTTAAATATTACTAGAGGGAAATTCGGCTCATAGTAAACTGTGACTTGCTCTGCCACTTAACCCTATATAAAAATAAATATAAAATTAAAATAAATGTTTACCCTTAGTTTTGCCTTCATCCTGTGACCAAGAGTATACAAGATAATTGGTGACTACAAAATAAACAGTAAATGAAATTAGCGTAATTAACTTTGCTGAGCAAACAAAAATGTCCAAAGTTAATACCGAAACTCTGGTATTGCAAGCAATTTGGGGTCTCTGGGCAGATCATCGAACCAGATTGCTATGTTATAGACATAACGACATTTTCCAATTTCAGCGTCTTGACAAAGTGGTATTGCCTCTATACCTCAAATTCAGAATGTGAACATCCGTCCGAAACGTTATTTTATTATACGGGTGGGGCCATAATTATATCGTGTGTTAAAAAAAAACTCATTCGCAGCAAGCCATGATCAAATTGAAGTTTGCCGTAAGTTGAGATATACCCATTGATGCAAATGAACTACCACAGTTGACTTATCTGTATTAACTTTGAGCGAGTGTTAATATTAGCAAGTTGTTCTAGATCTTCGTTTATTAATTGACTAGCTCCATCTGCTACTTGAACATTAAAAAAAATAAATTTCAGAGTCATCTGCGTAAAAATGAAAATTACATAAGTCAGTTAAAGACTGAAAATGGGAGATGTAAATCGTGAAAAGTATAGGTCCAACAATGGAACCCTGGGGAACGCCAGATGTTACGTTACGAAAACTAGAAGTTTTATAGTTAATCTGCACAGCTTGGCAGCAATCAGTTAAATAATTGCATAAAAGGGCAGCTGCCTTTGGTAGCAAACCAATTAAATGACATATTGATGAGAACATTTTACGGAAAATTGTATCTGGAATGCTTTAGAATAATCAAATAAAACGAGAGCTGCTACTTTACCCGAATCCGTAACCAGATTAATAAGTCATTGACCATGTTCAACAAAGCAGCAGCATAGCCATGCGCTTTCCTGAAACCTGCCTGTGTAACAGACAGCACACCACTTGACTGTACGTGTTCGCGATGAAGGTGGTTCTCAATGACTTTCTATTATTTTGGATAGCGTAGCTAAGATGCTAATAGATGTGAGGAGATCCTTAAAATCTTTAAGGGTGTTGATCTTTGGAACAGGGGTTACTATAGCCTGTTTTAAAACCTTAGCAAAGACTGAATATTTAAACAGGACTTGATAAGATGGGTCATAATTGGCAATAGAAATGGAATGGAAAAATTAATTACATTTATTCCAATTCCGTCGTAATCAACGGCATTCGTTTTTATTATAGATATAATTTTTAAAATATTAACTTAGTCGACTGGTTAAAATTTTATAAACGTGTTAACAAAACTGTTAATACTATTAGAATAAAACGACAATCACTATTTAATTTTATGTTTAACTTAGGCAAAGAATCGATAAAATAATCGTTTATTTTATTGCCGTTAGCCAAGGCGGAAAGCAATTCAGTGTTGTCTTTTTTTTAATATTTAAATCCTTTAAATTTGTCCAAAAGAGCTTTGAGCTTTCTGCAAATAGTTTACTATAGTAAGCTCTTTTCTCTTTCCTAATAACATCTGCAACATGATTACGTAATTGGTTATAATAATCATATTGCATTGGATTTTTTGTTTTCTTAAACCGACTTCTTAAACGTATTATAGCCTTTATAGTGTCTGTTAGCCGTGAAGCAAACGGCTTGGCAATTCGCACAGTTTTTTTGCGATTGGATCTAATAAAGTCCTTATGTTTTTATTTAAAAAGGTTCATTTTGTCATTTATATTATTAATGTCATAAATGTTCCTCCAAGGTATAGACCATAATGCAAGATCAAATTGTTGATAATCAAAATGTTTAAAATGTACTCGTTTGAATAATTGGTAAAATTTTGGCATGTGGTAAATTGATTGTACAACTTGTTACAGAATGATCGAAATTGGCATGTAATGAAATTACAGTTACTATTTCTTTATTTGTAGTCAATATGTACTCTAAAGTATGATCAAAACCTATTTTCATCTAGTATGGCTCTTTCGATTTTCCTCCTGATGAAGCCCCTTACGAAAGTGGGAGGAAACGTTGAGTTCTTCGACCTCAATAATGGCACGGTCCAATCCCGGAAGTCGTTTGTTACTTAATGACAATGGCCGTGAAAGCCTCCGAAATCATCTATGTGAATCGTAAAATTGATCTTACACAACAGGTACTCCTCCACCTCTACCCTGTCTATATCTGCGCACAATGGCATAGCCATCAATAAGAATAGTATCCTTGGGGATGTTCTCACTTAACCAGGTCTCGGTAACAGCCAGTAGATCGTATGAATTCTATAGAACGTGCTCCCTGAAAGCGGTAAAATTGTGAATTAATGAACGACTACTGATATGACCACACTTTAAAAGTAAATTTCCTTGCATTAAAGATGTAACTTGTGCAAAAAATAGAACAAAACAAACGCAAACTACAAAAAATTTAAAATAAGTTTGCTTACAGAAAAAGACAAAACAAAAGTAAATACACTTCTTAATACTTGTTGTTCCGAACAAATTTGATTAAAATTTTCTTTAAATACCTTCAGCTTTGATCGAAGCCGCGTGGCGCAGTTGGGTAAGCGCCAGACCTGCATTAAGCAAGTCCTCCGTTCGAATCCCGCTATGTTCGGAATTTTTCCGTAGCCTTGGCGATTTGAATCGGGCTCGGTGAGACCATTCACAGTTGGGCACCAAATTAACTGTGCTCTACTCAGAACCACAGACCTAACAGACAGAGTAACAAGGCCAACACATCACCAAGACACACACCTCACACAATGGTTGCTGCGCAAGCACCAAAACGCGCGCTTTATCCCAAATTCAGGGCAAGTTGAGCATTGTACCACCAGCTGTCAGCGCATAAAGCACCAGCCTATACACCACAAGGTAAATGAGGTTACAGATAATACATACATACATCTTCAGCTTTACTAATAACTGTTCCTTTTGTATGTGTATTTCACCTTCCCTGGTCCACACATTTCTGGCTCGCTTGCACAATTCAAAAGCGGCGGCCGTTACTTATTTTAAATCTTTTATAATTACAATCTTAATACCTTATAGTTTTTTCTTGTTTTTAAAAACTTTATTGCGGTACCGGTAGCTGCAAAATGTAACTAGTATAGCCCGAGGCTGTGGGTTTATCTTCACTAGAACTTCGCCGCCCCCCTCTGTGACAACGGTCAATTTAATTTGTGTTTATCTGAACGCCCAAATGTTTATCAAGCACCTCCATAATTGGAACTTTATCCATGTTCTCGCCTTCTTCTTCCTTTACTCCAAATATTCAAATGCTATTACGCCTAGTACATTGTTATAAATTATCCACTTTTTTAGACAATTAGGTATTTTCTTGCCGCAAATAGCTCACTGTTGATTCCAAGACATGGAGTTTTTCATTAGTTTTTCTACCTTCACAAAAAGCTCCTACAGTTTCTTGGCTACTGCATTTGCGATCTTATTAACCAGGGCTTCCAGTCCATGATCACTTTTATAATAATCTTCTATTGCACTTTTAGCACATATTAATATCTGCCTGCTGGCTTTGGGTGAATACCATTGCGAATTTTTATCTACGGGAACAGAACAGCAAACGCGTATACTCTCGATGACTGCAAGTGAAATAGAAATAGAGTCAGTAATAAAGAAGATAAAAAATAAACTGTTCAGATACTATGGACACATTTGCAGAATGAACAACGCAGATGGAAAGAAAAAGAAAAAGTCGTAGAGCAAGGCCGAGAAGCCAAACCGTACATTGAAATAATATAGTACGATCAAAAATTTATTTCATCTAGTATGGCTATGGAATATTCCTAATTTATGAATGCAACTACGTTTATACTTAAATGTCAAACTTGAGATTTGATTTTTAATTGACTTATAGCTGCAGTCATAAATTAGGAACTATTCCGTAGCCATACTAAATGAAAATATTTTTTTCATAACCCCTACTTGTTAAATGTCAATAACAGAACTGTCAACCTGACTGAAAAGTTCCCCATAACAGCCATGGCTGTTATACATTTAACAGCGTAGGTCATTAAGAAATAACAGAAAAGTAACATTTTATCAATATTTATTCAACATGAACACTGGCAATACTGAAATGTCTTGTTCGTGACACAGACTGATGCAAAACCTAACCTGCTAACCTCGAATTTGACATAGACTTACTGTGTTACCAACAATATATTTCAGTATTGCCAAACTTTTTTTTTCATAGGTGACTCTGATAAGACGAGACTTCTAACACCCGTTACTAATACTAGTTAACTTTTTCATTTCAATTGCGCTAAAATTTCAATGTTTGTAGGTGTTATGAAAAATATTCAACGACATACGGCCGTTATCGCATCTAACTGACTCGGATAAATTCATTAGCCTCGGTCACAAATTTCTCCTCGTTTGTTAGACGCTTACTAACGGCCTTAATAACTATTGATCATACTATGTTTGAGACAAAAACTTTAGGAAACGACAGAAAAGCATTTGAAAATTGATGGAAGAGATATAGAGAAAACAGCCCATAGCCGAGGGATATTAAAAATGTTTAAAGAAGAGGAAATAAAAATTTGAATCGAAAAGAGAGAGGATAAAAAACAAACCACTTGCATTTCATATGGTATAGAGGCCTATGCGATGGTACAAATGGTTTCAATACGTTTGGAACTGTAATTCCATTAAAAAATAAAAGAACAGCATCATTTTAAAATACCCAAGCAATAAGTAAGGAATCTCTTGAAAATTCATTCGACATATACATATATAAGATGTGTAAAATATACTTACTCTATTATATATTATATTTTGAGAACTAATAAACTTCCATGTTTTTTTAACGTTAAACATGGATTGATAGAAGTTAAGTTCTCAGCAATTAGAATTCCTGACATGAATAGTCAACACGAAGAAACAAGTATTCGGTATTGATTAAGGACAGAATGTTTTAATTGTTTATTCAAAGGATTGCATGTAGATGAAGCAATTAAGGTTCTATTATCTCCGGTAATTTGCGTCACGCTTCTTGTTAAAAAATTAACGTACTTTGTAATCCAAGCATAATTATACTTTAGTCGTTTAGTACTGCAGCAATATAGGTAGAATGCTATAAATAAAATTGCTTTTAACGACTGCTGCGAATTCTAAATTCAAAATACTTTCTAGATTTTCATTTTTCTTTGTTCTAAATAACTTTTTCCATTATATGTTTAGTATTTAATTTTAATATGACATGTACACTGAAATCATTTAATGTAGATAATTGCATTTTCACTGAGTTTGAAACATATACTGTTTGCTCAAGGAGATAGAATGAATATAGGGAAATAAGAAATTAAATATTTCAGATTTTGCTCTAAACCACAGAGTAATGTTCATTTACTATTTTTGTAGTATGCGTATAGCCTTTAGGAGTGCTTAATTTTCTTGAGTGACTAATATGCATTCCGCACGAGTGCAATACAACGTTTTATCCAACAACTCTCTTAAATCTCTTTTATCTAAGACCACTACTAAAAGTAGGCCTTTAGAGCTAGCTTGTTTCACTAAAAGTGACGTTTTATAGTTTACCGTGGTTAAAGAAATCAGCTGTTTACTTTTAGCTCTAGTGCTAAAAGTGAAGTGAGGTTATAAAACTACAATTTCGAACTGGAAGTGAAGTTGTAAAGTTATTCTAGTTGCTTCTTGCGTTACAGGTAAAGTGTTTTTGAAATAATTAAAGCGTTATGTAATGAATACACTCAGATGTGGAGTATTAATAATTACATTTCGTAACTGACCCTGACAGCACTGGCTTCGTAAACATTCGACCGCGCATGGCCTACTATTTATTATGACATAAATTAGAAGTGTCGCAGATGCAAACATTTGCTAAATCGATATTTATGGATTAATAACGGTAAAATTAAGGTCGTAGATAAAATATTGTATGCAACGCGTGCTAAAAGTCGTTTATGCACGAGACATGTTATGAAACTCAGCCTTCGGCTTCTTTTCATAATTTTCATGTCTCGTGCATAAACGTCGACTTTTAGCACTTGTTGCATAAATAGCTATTATGTGCAACCGGGCAGAATTGGTCACTTTACACCCTATTCTTGAGGGTCTAATGTGTCACTTTACAGTCAAAGGACCAGAAAGTACTTTACAGCCAGCCAAGCGACACTAAGCAGGCCGCAATAGCAGATTACTATTTTATTCACGGCCATTTTAGAATCACGGCCAACTAAGTATTTAATTTAGTCGGCCATGTCTAAACAAGAATTGGTGGAAGAATGGATTTGACGGTTCTTCAATACTGACGTTAATCCGACATAATAATTTGCTCTGCTTGACGCAACTTTGAGAGCGAACCGTGGGCCGAATTGGCTGATTTTGGTGTCAATCGACTCAGGGCGACGCAAGTAAGCCAGTAGTAGGGTTTTCAAATTTTTATAACTTACTTTTTTTTGTGGATTTTTTGTTGATAGCTAACCTCAAAATTAACTCGACACGCAAAATGGATCACTCTTGTACAAATCATTATTTCGCGCCCAATTTGGGTGCAAAACGCTAGTCAAATAATAATTCAATGCGGCGAAAATCCCTTGCCATGACGGCATTCGGGATATGATTACTTCCCGACCGCTGTCATGGTAACTCACTTTCCAACTGGTTAGAAAGTAAAAGTTGGTAGTAGCTCATTTTTTCAAAGCAGTTCTGAAAATAGATATCCGAATACCTCATTAATAGTAAGACAAAACAAAGCAAATTGGAACAAACTAGTAATTGTGAAGGAACTCAACAAGTATTTTGACGAAAAATGTATACATTACCTGTAAGTATGGTTCATATCCCAACTGACATGTTAGGCGGTTATGTCGAAATATAAAAATAATTTGTCACCTATATCATTTTCTAGATACGTAGTCATAGTTTGATAATTCATCGAGATTGAAAGTTAAAATTTACGCTTATGTCTGCAATTCTACAGTTGGATATTTTGTATTTAAATATATAGCCCTCATAAACTAACCCAATTTCTAAAAAACGGAAAGCACTTTACACTAAACTTTCCTCGAAAGTGGAAGTTTTGTAACTTATTTTTGTTATATCAAAGGAAAATAATGGCATTCCCTATAAAAATATACCACAAATATTAACCTATCTCTTATCTTATCACCCTTGCCTCTTTGTAAAACAAAACAACAATAGAACCCAAATATTATTTCAAACGGTAAAAAAAAAACTTAATGATAAAGCAAAAATAAATAAAAATGAATTTTGTAATGTGTATACCCTATACACCTTAAATCTGTTGGGTGTTGGGTCCAAAATATATCTATAGTATGAAGAAAAAGAAAGTTCATCAAAGATGCATTTGGAATTTTGAAATCATGTGTATTATAACACCAAAAAATTATACCTGATCCTTGTCCCTGACATTTTATAGACAGTGGCTAATATCGCAAAATGATCAGAACCGTGATCAAAACTTTCCGCAATAAACTCAACGGAAATATTTCTAAGGCCTGCCGAAAAGGAAGAAGACAATCATAACCTACTTTGTACCACATGACAACTTCATATTTTCTGGTAATATAATGACTTCAAAATTCCAAAGTCTAAACCAGTATTTCGGTTTTAATTCTGATAGGTCGAGAGCCTTTGTTTCAAATGTCTCCGCTCCTTCGACCTGTTCGTATATATTGTTATTCCTACTAAAGTATATGTTTTTCAAACATATTTTAAGAAGTTCTACTTGATCTGTAGGCAATAGGTCTTTAAGCATCACTAGGACTTCACCAACCAGCACTTTCGTAAAGAGTGACACACATTAAAATATTAAATCCACCAATCAACGTTACGCCGTTCTTCACGGCTGGCACAGAGGACTATAAATACATCCATGCCGTCCTTCAACTCTTAGAGCAACTTTGACTTTGATGATACAAGCTGCAATGTCTTGCGAAACGTTAGTCTATACGAGTGCACAAACAGTAAAAAGACCAAATATGCCTAAGTATTCTTGTTCACAAGGTACTCTAATAACACGGACCAAATCATGGGTGGCTTGTAAAAGAGTTCCCGAGCCACCAAAGAGCATAACCGTTACACAAACCCTTGTTTGAGTTCACAAGTTGTTAGGCACATTAAGCCAACAAATGCTGGGTGTTTATTTACAAGACGACGCGGTCTAAGCCGAAATTTAATTCTAATATTGACAATTCCACTAACCGCGAAAGCCAATATTCTCTATTATTCCAGTCATCTTCTTCCAAACTTTTTTCTTGCATTGCTTTGTGTATGTATTGTTACCTACCGGCTGCCGGGATCCATAGCTCAGTGGTAACCATTCTGACTATTGATCTAAGGGTCGAGAGTTCGATCCCCGATCCCGGTGAGGTTTTTAAAAAGTAAAAAATGCGGATGAAAACCTCTACAGAAGTGAGGTAAAGCTGTGGCTCCCATGTTACTACGATGTATAGCATGTAACAGATCCCTTGCTAAGGTTGGAACTCCTTAGACTCGGCAAAATTCTAAGTAGGACTAAGGTACATACCTGGCACTCTGCATGCCTAGACCTTGTCCACGGGGTTGGCAAAAAGGGCCTACGAAGGCCTACTTGCTAGGCATGAGTTTCCCCACAAATATTACTACTACTACTACTACTACTACCTCACGGCTTATCGTGTGTTCCACTCTTCTAACATATCTTCGCTGATTTTTTGAAAAAGTTTGATTACTTATATAACTTTAGTCGCTCATTTCTTTACGAGTTCAAGTCTAATGTTCTTTCGACTTTCTGATTTATTGCCTTTGCTCTCTTTTCGAGCTTTTCTAACATCTTCTATTTTTATTGACTTCTCTTCCTTCACTTTCATTTAGTGCCTATTGTGGTATATTTTCTTGCAACAGGGATTCATAATGCTTTACCCATTGTTTCAGGGTAATTACACTTATATTAACACCCTTCTTATTTTCCCGCCTTATGTTGCGGATTACTCTCCATGCTTCTTTGCTGTTGTTATAGCCAATTGCATTATTTATTTCTAGGCATAGGTTGTCCCAGTATTGATTTCTCTCTTCTCTAACCAGCAGGTTAGGTTTTGCGTCAGTCTATGTCAAAACTGACGCAAGACCTAACCTGCTAACATCGAATTTGACACCAACATAAACAGTGCCAAGCAAATGACAGGTCGGCCTAAATTTATTGTCCGCCATTGTACATACTAGTTCGCACGGTAACGTGTATGTATTTGGTTAGTTGCTATGAATTATTGATTATTGTATTCACTAGTGAATAAAGTGACAGTTTATACATCCTCATCATTAAAATATTACTACACCATGGAGATTTTCATAAATAAAATACAGCTTTACAAGTAGGTATTGGAAAAAGTAATGTTATCGTCAATCGAATGAATATCAAATATGGGATACCACGATAATAATCTAAGATATTATTGATTATTTTATTCGTAGAGATTTCAACCAATCAAAAGGCTGGATTTAGTTAAGTTATCTTGTATAATTTCGATTATACAAAATCGATTATACTATAGTAACTTCACTAGGCAACGCAATACATAACTTTTGTCTACTTGATGTTGTTTTCATGGAGATGACTTTCAGCTAGGTTAATTCAAACAAATCGAGCTGCCAATAAAATATTTATTTATTCCTAATATTAAAATTTACTCACAAAATAATCAAATCGAATACAATGCGTACTTCGAACAGGTTATACGTCTCAAACTTCCTGCACAATAACAAATCGTGTCAGTTTGACAGAATAATCTTCCCGCTGACGCGGTCGGACTATTTAACCTGTCAAACTGACACTCTTTTATTATTGTGCAACAAGTTATCGACATATAACCCGATAATATCGAAGTACCTACTTATAGTATTACTTCTGAAAATCGTCACAATTAAAATTAGAGAAATCACGGAAGGTATATACTATTCTTACTATTGACTGCGGCGTCTTCATATCTATGATGATATTGCAGTATATTAACTCTATGGTCAGAGAACGAATGCAGACGTTTACCGATATTTTACCGAGAAACTGTCCTAGTAAAAAGCTAATTAAGATAAGCTAATGTATAACCATTTTTGGAAATTTTACTACCATTATTTCTAGTTATAAGAGGTCGAGATTAAGTAAGTTAAAAGCAAAACACTTTAGCTTTCCTGGTGTGCATATATTAGAATATTCGACTACAAAGCTGATTAGTAATTTTCCACATATCATTGTTAGACAATTAAACATTGATAAATTATTTATGGTATTTTCCGTCAAATTACTGTGAGGATATCGAAGTTAATAGTTTTAAAATGCCTTCTTCCGGCATTTTAATATCACCATATATCTACAAATTAAAGAAAATTGTTTGTCATAATCATAGCAAATCCTGTGATAACCTGTTTGACTTATAACTGAGTCATCGACTGATTTCTATAAGTAATTTAGATTCACATTTCTTTATTCGATATTGATTAGCATTAAATATACCAAAATTGTATCATTATGCAACGACCCTGCAGAAATTCTGATAAATCACAATGCAAATAACTGCTAAAGTGCATTCTCATAATGACAAAAACTAAGGTTTTTCAGCAGGTAAAAATTATATCGTATCACAACAACACATTTGCATAAACATATCCATAACCGGGTGTGAAGGTCTCTAGACGGTCGACGGATAGTTTATTATCTAATCATACATGAACATTTAGCGAGCCTAATGCAAATCCCATCTCATACAGGAGAACCGAAATGGGATCTGTCTACTGCCTTTACTACAGTAGCGCTTATACTGTAGTCTGTTCAGTAAACATAAAAACACAAAGTGGCCTTTGATTTCCAAAATTTCATGAGTGTACTTCCAGAATTTATCTTTGTCTAGGAATGTACTTACAAAAAGTTACTAAAACAAATAGGTTAAGGGTGTGACATTTACATCCCATCTGTCATAAATATTGTAATTAACTACTTTTAAGGGTATTATACAAATACTGTGTTGGATACTATTGACTTAGCGGTTATTAGTAAATATTTTTATTACATTTTAAAAAACTTCAGATGAGAATTTCTAGAAAAATATCTACTTTGACACTGACAATCAGAAATATTAATTGTAATTTTTAAATTCAAATCTGCCTGTATACAGGTGTGGAAACCTTTGCAAAACAAAATACAGAATCCCTAGTACAAATATTATACGCACATGCCAACTTAAAAAAATGTTTTTGTGTTTACTGAAAGCCCTATACGTTTAACGAACAGATTCAGTAGATGTTCCTCCCACAAATGAATGCCAACTTTGAACAGAATATGGCTATTTCTAAGCCAGTTGCACACAGCTCCATTGAAATTAAGCAATTTTGAATTATCCTGAGTTGAATTTGTAGCGTGTAAAACTGATCTCAGTAATTTGATTTTTAAATGTGTTCATTAAACGTAATATTAGTAATAGCAAAAAAAAACAAGAAACGGTACCGAATTACCGAAAAACTGCAGAAAATGTAGGCAACAGATAACAACTCAGATTAGAAGAAAAGTATGATAAAAGAGAAGATTTGCCAGTCAAGAAAAGTTGGAAAATGTATAATAGAGAACGTAGTGAAGGAAGTGATAGAAACAGAAAAAAAAAAGAAAATTGCTCCAACGAACGCAAACGCCGAGGGCCATGAGAAGGGAGAAATAAAGCAAGACAAATTGTACTGCAATACGGAGCACTGGAAGACGAAGTAAGACATCGGGAAAAAATACTGCAAGCAAAAATGATATAGAGAAACTGAGTGTTTACTGGATAAAACAGAGAGAAATATAGTGCATAGTGAAAGTATGTATATTTCTGCAGTTGTGGTTTTCTAAATTTGGTGTTGCGTCTAAACGTCAAATTGGCGGCACGTTTATCCTTTATACTTCCAATAAAAGTATTATTACTGGGGATAACTGAAAATGTAAGTTAATGCTGAAAAATTTTACTTGACTTGTACATTATTTACAACTTAATTGGTTTTAAACCAATAGCAAGGGATTATTCCCAATATTTGCTTGTTTATTTTCTATGTGATTCTAGTAGCCCTTGGATTTTCTATATTTTTAAAGCGAACACATTTGTTTAACTAATACCAATGAATTGTCATTTATAAATGTCAACACTATTAAATATATTGCACTGGCTACCCTATTTAAATTGAAACTCTTACAGGGTTGGGTTCGGTTATCTAGTTACTTTGTTCTGAAAAAGTGATTTTCAAATATTTTAAACTATTCATTCAAATCGAACGTCACTTCTAATGTCAACCAAATGTCAACAACAATTTTCAAATCTCAATGACAAATGCCCAATCCTTAGAATGGTACATTAGAACATTAAATAACACAGTAAGTTATTGTTTCTTAATTAATTACACCTTTTAAAATGTCTTTATTTGCTTTCTAGTTGATATACTCTAAGAAATCACGCACCTTGTATATTTTATTTCCACAATGTTCAAATCTGCAATCTATCCTTTAGCCGCAATCGACCCCTCTAAGCAGCTCCCTGCAATGCAGCTCTCACGAACAGACCACCAGTAGCAAGCTTCGTCCAACACTACGAAACCCAAAATCCTTGACAGCAACCAGCCAACAGAGCAATCCCAGATATCCTCCTGTCTCTGCCACTACCTTCCGGAATGTACCCTCTTGCTTCACCGACGGCCTTCTGGACTCTCCACCCAACAACAAATAGATTGATGTAATCCCTTTCTATTTATGCTACTTGTCAAATGTATTCTTCTCAATAAAGCTGTTCCAATATAACTCTTCAATTATTCACTTGTAAATAACAATTTTTGTATCCATTAAGTTTTACCACATGCCAATTATCGTCTGTAGTTAATTCTTTACTTCTCTTACTTACTTCTTAATATTTCACTTTTTTATATACCACGTAGATTTAGATATTCTCTCTCTCTCCACGGTGCGGCAGGCCCTGTAGGCCTTGGACCTCCCAACGGGGTTTCTAAACTTCACTTTTTGCGAGACGCGGTAGTCACCCGCGCTCAACCCTCCTGGTAGCATGCCCTGGAGGGGCTCGACTCCTCTTCTTAGTTGTCATAACTGCTAGTGCGGTTGTTGGCATGTGATTTCTGGTTATTCCTTATTCCCTCTCCAGTTTTTTGGCTTCTTCTACAATATTTTTCCACTCTTTGCGGTTCTTTGCTTTCTTCTTCCATCTTGTGACCTCTAACATTTCCAGATCTTGTTGCACTTCTTCTAACCACCTGAGTCTTGGTCTTCCCCTGCTTCTTTTGCCTTCTGGTTTTTTTTCTAGAATCTTCTTAACTCCTCTGGAGGGCATCATACGTTCTACGTGTCCAAGCCAACTTATGCGTTTACTTCTGATCTCGGCAGATATACTTGCTTCCCCGTATCGTGCTTTCAGTTCCAAGTTTGTTAGTATACGCCATTCATCGTTCTCCTTCACTGGTCCGTATATTTTCCTTAGGATCTTCCTTTCCCACGTGTCTAGCCTTTTCATCTCTTTTCTTGTTATGCACCAGGTTTCCGCCGCGTATGTCACTACGGGTTTAATAACTGTTTTGTATATTTTCACTTTATTTTTCACTGATAATACACTAGATTTTAGTATGTCTCTTAGCCCGAAATAGCATTTATTACCCGCTACAATTCGCGCATTCACCTCTTCCCCTATTTCATTCTCCTCGTTGATTATTGAACCTAGGTATTTAAATTTGTTGGTTCTCTCATATCTTTTTTGATTTATTACGATATCTGAAACATTGTCGTATCTACCTTTCTCTCTTGCGGTTATCATATACTTTGTTTTCATCGTATTTATTTGTAGTCCCTGTGTGGCCGCCGCTTCTTCGAGGTGGGACCCTATTTCTTTCAGATCCTGCGTTGTTCTGCTTATTATGTCGATATCATCGGCATATGCCAATATTGTGCATTGTCTATTGTATAACGTGCCTCCGGGATTCACAGGTACTCTTCGTATTACTCTTTCCAAGGCAAAGTTAAATAGTGTACTTGACATCGCATCTCCTTGTCTTAACCCACTGTCAATACCGAAATCCCCCGACAGATGTCCTTGTATCCTGACCTTGGCTTTGGTGTCTGTAAGGCACATTTTTACTAGTCTTATAAGTTTCCTCGGTACTTTTAGCTCGTCTAGCCCGGTATATAGTTCTTTCCTGATTATTGTGTCATATGCTTTCTGAAAATCTATGAAAGGTACTAAAAGCACAAAAAAATCACACAGCCCCAGGAGAAGATCAAATATCAACGGAAATGATGAAATATGGAGGACCAACGGTAGTAAAGGAAATGCATAAACTAGTACAACAAATATGGGAGGAAGAAACAATGCCCAAGGAATGGAACGTGGCAATCATATGTCCAATTCATAAAAGCGGAGATAGAGCGACCTGTGGAAATTACAGAGGAATAGCGCTACTTAATGTGGGCTATAAAGTACTGAGCAAATTAATAGGTAAAGAACTAAACATGTGGATGGAAAAGACAGTCGGAGATTACCAGTGTGGCTTTAGAAAAGACAGAGCAACCACAGACCAGATATTTACAATCAGGCAAATAATGGAAAAGTTCAGGGAGTACAACATCGAACTCCACCACCTATTCATAGATTTTCAGATTTAGATATTACCCTTTTTAAATAAGCCAAGAGGGTTAAATTCGATATTTTTAATTAGACCAAAACGATTTTCTTACATATTTTTCAAGTTGTTATTTCTAATAATCGGGAACAAACTTCCTAATTACTACATTTTCATTATTTATGCCTTCTAGTCTATATTCTTATTTGATATCCACCTACTTTAATTCTACCCTTATTAGAATTTTGTTTTGTCATTGCTTCTTCAACCGTATTTTAAATATTCTCCTTGTTTTCAAACCACCTGTAACCTTTCAATAGCTATCATTCAATTACTAATTTACTTTAACTCAGATTTATTCAGGAAACTTTTTAAACACTCTTGACCAAAAGTGAAGTGATCCAACCTACATTTATTGACAAATTTCTACACTGTTATAAAATTGTTAAGAATGGATCCTATCTACTCTGAATCACACAGAACAAACTGACTCGAAAAATCTTTTCAGTAGAAATATAAGAAGTGTTTTTACGCACGCTTTATATTTTGGTAGAGACTATCACGATTGGAAAACACAGTAAACAAGTTTTTTAGACACATATTAAACGAACATCTAAATATTAAATTTTCCGGCTTTTTGTAATGACAGTGACGTAATTGGAAATGTTCCAGTAAATTTCCGATTTTTAATAATCTCCGTTGCTATAGAAAACTTTCAATTAAATATGCAAAAGGGATAATTATTCCCTTTGCAAATTGTCATATATCTTTGACTATTCAATTCACCTGTTATCTGTCAAAAAGTGACCAATGAAAATCCACAATTTGACGTTTCTCGACCAATCAAAAAATATCAGCGGATATATCTTCCTAGAAGGTAAAATACTCGAATTATACAGAATGCACGCGGAGAATATTGCAAGACTATTTCTCGAAGAAATGTCATCCTTTAGTATACCACACTATTCATTTTTTTAAAGAGTTTTCAATTGTTTTTCTGAAATTTCTTGTGTACCTAGCTGGTTTGCTCTTCTTCCCGCAAATACTCGATATTGCACTTGTGAAAATACCCGGGTATTGCACTAGTGCAAAATATTCGCTGTATTCGACTCTAATTGGTTCAAATTTTGAAAATTGATTGATGGGATTTGTTTATATTATCTGAAAAGTCCCTCGAATGCCATTCTTAGTCAAAGTTAAATAGATTATTTTTTGCTGTGGCATCACTACTCATGTCCATTGCGCTTGGGATTAGGACGAGTGCGCTAGCACTCTTACCTAGCTGGTGGCCTAGCGGTAAGAGTGACAGACTCGTAATCACAGCGATCAGTGGTCCCGGGTTCAAACCCCGGGGTAGGCATAAGTGTACGTGAAAAGACGTACAAAAATCATTTACCTGAGGACGGGAGTAGATCAAAAACTCCCGAAACGTCGTGTGATAAACACCCGGGACAGTGGAAAAAGTCCGATAAAACATATCATGTCTTTTTATGCTGTACCTAAATTCATGTTAGTTGTTTATGAAAAAGACGCTTTTAAATAAATTGAAAGTCTATATTAGGTAGAACTTTTAATTTCACAATACGACAGAAGTATTTGTTCTAAGCTGTCTTTTATAAGATAACACCAATTTATATAAGTAAAAAAGAGCGTTCTGCTTCACAAGAAGTAAGAGGAGCAAATCTGCAGGGTGATTCATAGGGTAGTTAGAGAACAAACAGAAGAATTGGCCATGATTTGAACAATCATGCTCATTGTCTTTTCGTTAACAATAATTTTATTTAGAAACTTGGACTAATTTTTAAAACTAAAGTATATATGTATGTATAATTGATAACCTCGTTTTACCTTGCGGTGTAGAGGGCTGGGTGCTTTATATACTTGCATCCGATGAAAATAATTTTTTTCATGCTATAGTTCAAGCTTACAATACAAGGATTTATTTATTTTAATCTGTTAAAAAACACACAACCTCTGTCTACAGAAATCTAGTTACTCATGTGATGAACGTTTGTAAAAGTAGAGTCGATTACAGGATAATACGTTTCAATTTATTTGGGAAATGCTCGTTTATGTTTTCCGTTGCATCATAAATTTGCAAAACATAACTTTAAACATGTGCTTCATTACGTATCAACGTTATACTAAAATACAATTATGGAAATTGATGCTAGTGATGGATTTTCTGCAGTTGAGGTACAGAGGTAGAAACCTTGGTTTACTTATCTAACAGTGTTATTTATTTTGCACTATATTACACACTATTAAATAGTTTGGTCCAAAAAGTTTACAACATATGCAGAAATATTATCACTAGAAACCGGATTTATAGGCACTAATAAATTTTAATATATGCACTCACAAAAGCACGAGCCATGCCTACAATAGGTATTGCATGCATTCAAATAGGCATTATAACTACTAAATTAATCATTCTAAGCACTAACATAGGCTTTATAGGCACTATTGTCTGTACTACCCAAGACAAAAAAAACTAGTACAGTTTCTGAATGTGTTTGCTTTAATATGTATAGTTGCCATAGTAAAATCACTGAAACAAACGGTGCACGTCATCAAATATCCATATATACAGGGTGTTTACGGTCTTGTGATTTTATTTTTAAGGGATGATTAAACACCTTAAAAGAAGACCATTAACGCTAAAATGCCTTAACAAAAGTTGTATAATAAGAGAGATATGACTTTTTTAAATTTTCATTTAGATTTTATGTTCTTATTTTTAAGGGGTGATTAAACATATTAAATTAAATTAAACAAATACACATTTTATTTTATTTCTTATTTAAAAAAACACCTTACACTAGATGTTTGAAGCTATCGCTCGATGTATCCATGAGTTGGCATAACTTACAAGGCCTAGATCTTGCCTTCGAATTGTTGTCGCAGGTGCTTCAACGCCGTTACGAAAATAATCTAAATAAATTTTTTCATTGGTGTATACCATGGTTTTCATAAGGCCCCATAAATAACAGTCTAGGGGGTTAAGGTCGGGTGACCGAGGAGGCCATGGAACAGCATCCCTCAGCCAATCCATTTATTTTCGAATACAATCTCCAGATGTTTGCGAATTAAAAGATTAAAGTGCGGCTGTGCGCCATCTTGAAGAAACCACATCTGTTGACGTACATTCAAAGGTACTTCTTCTAGCAGTTCTAGCAAATAATTTTGTCAAAAAAAAGATAATCATTTCCAGTCAATCGGTTTGGCAACACAAAAGGGCCAATAAGTTGTGCGTTGACCGGCCCCAACGTTTATCACGAATCTGTGCTGGAAATGATTACAACGAACAGCATGTGGATTTTCAACTGCCCAGATATGAGCATTATGACAGTTGTTGATGCCTTTACGTGTAAACGTTGCTTCATCAGTTGCCAACACAATGGAAGAAAAGTTTGGAATATCAGCATGTTTTTGCAGAAACCATTGGCAAAAATGCAATCGTAAAGGATGATCTGCAGGTTGTAATGCTTGTACTTTTTGTACATGGTAAGGATACAATTGATTTTCGCGCAGTGTTTGCCAAACAGTTCGATTTGAGACGCCTACTTGCCGAGATATTTCTCGAGTACTACTGGAAGGATCTTCTTCAACAAGGTTTAATATTTCTTCTTCGGAAACCAATATTTGTTGGTATCGGCCAGGTCCACCATCCCGACCTTGACGTGTTTACAGTACACCAGTTTCTCGTGCCCGGAATACTAGAGCAGTGAAGTTTTGTGGAATCGGAGTTAGCCTGTTAGGAAACCGCTCAGCATACAATCGGCTTGCAGCAGCAGAATTCTGATGTACTTCCCCATAAATTAACAGCATGTCAACGTATTTACTACTAGTTTTTTTTTTTTTTTTTTATTTAGTAATTAGCCAGTTCAGCAAACAAATTGCTATTCATAGCTTTGTTGATTAATACATAATTAACAAATTACACTAACAGACATAAGAACAGATAAAATACAACTGATATCTAAGAGGCACGAACTGATCTAGTTAATAATTAGGCACTACACATTATCTTCTACTGCTGAGTCATCGGATGTTAAGTATATGTCCTGCGGAAGTTTTCTTTTCAATCTAGTGTGAATACTTTGTCTTCCTATTGAATAGTGTACGGCGTTTTGACATTGATTGATATTTATCAAAAACTTTTTCGTCACTTTTTTGATGTGCTGCTGTATGGTAGGAACGGCGAGTTCGAAGTGGAGTTGTTCGTTTCTTACAAACCAAGGGGCGTTTACTATTATCCTTAGAATTTTATTTTGAAGGGTTTGAACTTTCTTTAAATTGGTACGTGATGTGTTGCCCCAAACGCTACACGCATAAGTAATTATTGGTCGTAGCAGCGATTTGTATAATAACAGAGAGCATTCGATTCGAAGTGGCGATTTTCTGTTCAATAGTGGGTACAGCTGGACAAGTCTGGAATGGCACTGATTTAGTTTTTTGTTGATGTGATATCCCCAGCTAAGTCGGGTGTCCAGAAAAACTCCCAAGTACTTAACTGCTCCATCACGAGGGCTCCATTCAATTCTGCTGTTGTGAATTGTTATATTTGGGAATATCCGAATGCGTTTAAGGGTAAATATTTTCGCAATGCACTTCGTTGGATTAATTGTTAGGCACCATTTTGAAAACCACTCACTGATTTCGTCAACTGCTGTTTGGGCCTGACGGATGGCAGCTTCTTGATTACAGTCTTGGGAAATTATTGACGTGTCATCGGCAAACATCGCCATTGATGAATTTTCTGCTGTTGGGATGTCATGGACGAACAGATTGAATAAAATGGGTCCCAGTATACTGCCTTGAGGGACTCCTGCGGTGATATTTTTTAAGGCTGAAGTTGTACCGTTTATTCTTACTGTAAAGGTTCTGTTAGTTAAAAATGATAGCAGAACTCTAATTAAGTAGTTTGGGAGTTGAAGTTGAATTAATTTATATGCTAGACCTTTAATCCACACCTTGTCGAAAGCCTGCTGTATATCCATAAACACAATAACGGTATATTTTTTATTTTCGAAGCCTTCTTCAATTAGTTCAGTTAATCGCAGAAGCTGGTGGGTTGTTGCATGATTCCGTCTGAAGCCAAACTGAAAGTTGGGCAAAATGCTCAGTTCAGTAGCTTTATCGTTTAGACGAGCGTAAATTACCTTTTCTAGCAGCTTAGAGAGTGTTGGCAATAGGCTTATGGGACGATAACTCTCGGGTTTAGTTTTGTCCTTCCCAGGCTTGTGAAACATCATGATCTGAGATATTTTCCATGTATTCGGAAAATACGATAAGCGCATACAAGCATTAAATATGGATGCAAGGAAAGCTAAGGATTTTGTAGTTAGCTTCTTTAGAACGATGTTTGGGATCAGGTCGTGACCGGGCGATTTTTTGAGCGGGAGATTATTTATGAATGTTTTAATTTCTCCTGGGGAAGTTGGGTGCAAATCGAAGGAATTGTGCGGTGTATGGGTGGTTACATAATCTTCTACGGTGCGTATGAACTCCATATTGCGCTGTTCTTGTGTTGGTGTAAATACACATTCGAGATGGTCTGCAAGAAGGTTGCATTTTTCTATATCAGAACTGTATATGTTGCCATTTGCTGATAGCGAAGGCATTACTGGGTGTTGTTTCAGAATTCTTCTTGTTGCGAGCCATAGCGTGGGGTCACGTGGCTCTAGTTGTTCTATGTATCGGCAATACGTTTGACAGCGGTACTTTTCTAATTCCCATCTCACTTTATGCGTTAATCGGTTAAGCAGGATTTTCGTTTGTGGGGATCGTGTTCTTTGCCATTCTCTACGGGTTTTGTTCTTTTCTTGAATGAGTTGTAGTATGTATTTAGGCGGTTGTGCAGTATTATCAAGTGTCTTACTTCTAGCAGGTAATGTCGAAAGTTGGGTGCTGTGCTTAATTGCATTAGTATATTCGCGTATTGCATCATCAACTGCTTCTGTTGTCTCTAATTTCGGTGGGCATTTAATATTGTTGTCTAGTACTTCTTGGAATTCATCCCAGTCTACTTTCCCATTTATCAGACGCGGTATTTTTGGTGCGTATTGCGGCTCACTAAAGAAGGATATTAAGATAGGTAAGTGATCGGAATCAAGTTCCGTTAAAACTGTTTGATGGATAGGTTTATCAAAGTATTTATGTAATGAAATATCTAATATATCAGGCAAATGGTCTTGGCGATAAGGGAAGTACGTGTACTCGGATGGCGGTGATATTTGAACTGCATGGGTTGCTGTTATTTGACTTAATTTCACTCCATCTGGATTGCTTGCCCTGCATCCCCATATGGTGTTCTTGCAGTTAAGGTCTCCCAAGAGTATGGTTGCTTCATTAACACTGAATATTTCCGAGATATCTTCTTCCATGATTCTTCTGTTAGGCTGTTTGTAAGCACATATCAGTTTTATGTATTGATTATCGTCCAATTGCACCTTAATCGATGTGGCTTCCAGGCTCTTGAGATTCATATCTGGTAGGGGATACTGTACAATTTGGCGTTTTACGAATATCGCTACACCTCCGGAGGCAATAGTGCCCGTTCGGTCTTTTCGGTAAATATTATAACCAGGAATTTTAAAACTATTGTTATCAATAAAGTGCGTCTCTGTAACACACGCTATGTCGATCTTGTGCCGTTCTAGGAAACTAATGAAAGTAGCTCTTTGAGTTTTCAGTCCATTACAATTCCAATTCAGGAGTGTTAAGTTTCTAAGGATTCTTGAGTAACTATGGTCCATTGAAGAGGTTGGGTAGGATATTTTGTATTACAAAGGATTTGATTTGTTCTAAGTGAGGAGTTATTAATTTGAGGATAAATTTAAGGATGGTATCTATCAGTGATGATTCAGAAGTGGATGTTGTCGCGTTGGTTACAGCATTAGCATATGTCAGGTTCGGGTTAACTGTTTGATAGTTATTAGTGGGTTCCTGTCGCCTTGGTTCATGGCGTTTGGAGTTTAACCTATTTAGTGTGTCCTGGTAATATTTACATCCCCGGAAATTAGCAGGATGATTGCCTCCGCAGTTAACATATACGGGGGGGTCTTTTTGATCTTTAGCGCATTCTTTGTATGGATGACTACCTTTACATTTGACACATCTTGGTTCAAGGTGACAATAATTTCGGGTATGACCAAATCTTTGGCAATTAAAACATTGTGGGATGTCTGCGGACTTTTTCCTGGGCTCAACATTTACTACTGTGTAGAAGAGAGTGTTTATTTTAAAAATCTTATTTGCTTCTTCGACGTTATTTAGTTCGACTGCACAAACAGGTATAGGCTTTTTATTTCTGTTTAACAAGCGCGTAACTTTATTGATTGGGTGGCCAAGTGTAATCAGTTCTTGTTGAATTTCTTCTGATGTTAAAGAAATAGGTAGGTTTTTAATAACTACGTTTATTGGTTTCGTTTGAGGATTCTGAAAGGTGTGATATTTAATATTATTGGCTGTATAATATTTTGTTATTTCGCGGTAATCATCTTCGCTATTTAAATTGATTCGAAGGAAATTTTGATTGTAAGTTGTCGAAAATTCAGCTTTAGCTATGTTTTTAATATCCTTTACTATTTCCAGGTGGTTATTAGCGCTTGCATTGTGCAGGTAGATAGGAGGTATTTTGACTTTTTGTTTGGGTTTTAAAACCGGTGTGTCAGCTGTTTGGATTGTGTTATCTTTATTTACTATTAGTGCGATAGACCATTTTTACGTTCCTTATTAGGGTTTATTTGGAAGAATTTATGCCAAACAAACGGTGCAGTGACAACTACTGAAAAAGCTTGACAGATGCGAAAAGTTATTGGCATCAGCCTACTTAGTAAAGAATTCAGTGATAGCTTATCATTTGAATTTATGTTTACTTTGAACAATTTTTTTTTTTGAATAATTGTTTTAACATTAGCTTTTATTTTTTGATCCATTGTTTTTGCGTTAATCGTTTTAGTGTTATCGACAATAATTTTAGCATTAATAACATTCTTTTAAAGTGTTTAACCACCCATTAAAAATAAAAAAAAGAGAAATCTAAAAAAAATTAAATCATATATTATATATTATTCTAAAACTTTTATTAAGACATTTTAACGTTAATGACCTTCTTTTAAGATGTTTAATCACCCCTTGAAAATAAAATCACAAGACCGTAAACACCCTGTATAATAGGCTTGTCTGGGACGCTGTTTTGTGTGTCCGGGACGCTGTTTCAGCAGCCAAACCGTAAGAGATAGAGAAAAAAGTTATTGAAGTTATATGTTTGTAATGGTCATGTCAAGTCAGGAACCGAATTTTAGTCACGTGACACTTCCGGTTTTCGAGAAATCACGTGATTTCCGTCCGTCCGGGAAGCTGGTCCGTCCGGGACGCTGTTTCAGCAGCCAAACCGTAAGAGATAGAGAAAAGAGTTATGAAAGTTATTTGTTTGAAATGGTCATGTGAGGTCAGAAACCGAATTTCAATCACGTGACAATTCCGGTTTTCGAGAAATCACGTGATTTCTCGAAAAGGCGTTCTATTTGAAAAACGGTCTTTTTTGTTTTATTAAATGAGCCATTTGTCTCACTGGTTGCTAGTTTAGTTATTAATTTAAAGTTACTGTTTGATGAGATGCACCGTTTGTTTTCCGTGATTTTACTATAGGTATTTCTAACTTAGTACATCAGAACCATTTTAGCTTTGAGGTCGAGGTAGGCCTTGGAATGTGCTGTGATCATAATTGATTCCACTAATTTGGTAATACATGAAGTGAAATAAATGTCATATATACAGTGTGTCCGCGGATTGAGTTCAAATAAGATGTAAATGACACATTTTGTTTGAGTTAGATGCTAATATTCTCGAAATCACTCCTGATTGTTCTCAAACTAAGATTTTGAGAACATACATCAAATTAATTAATATACAGGATGTTTTTAGAATTGAGTTTTAAAAATTGTCAATAGTAAACTACCATTATTAGAAGAGATAACAAAAAAAGTATTAAGGAAAGTTGTTTAGAATTAAGAGTAATGTTAAACTTTGATTTTGATTTTTTTTTATACCAACATACCTTTTATCGTGGCCGTAGGAGGCACGCTATTGTTTTTTTAAATATCTTAGTTCGTAAACCAGTAACAATGTCTCCTACAGCCACGGTAAAAAGTATGTAGGTATAAAAACTCCAAAAAAAATCAAAGTTCGCCAATTTGCCTGAAAATTGAAAGTATGACATTACTCTCAATTCTAAACAACTTTCCTTAAAAAAATTTTGTTATCTCTTCTAATAATGGTAGTTTGCTCTTGACAATTTTTTAAAACTCAATTCTAAAAACACCCTGTATATTAATTAATTTAATTGATTTATTCAAAATCTTAGTTTGAGAACAAGCAGGAATGATTCCGAGAATATTAGCATCTAACTCAAACAAAATTTGCCATTTACACCTGATGTGAACTCAATCCACGGACACACAGTACCTACCTACTTATACTATAAAGTTTGGTGATGTCATAACATAACTGTCAAGAAATCAGCAGAGGCGATTACAGGAATTAGTAAAATTTGTCTTCACAGTGCAATGTGTAGTGTAGATTTTGGATTATTCGAAGAATTTTATTTAAGCATCGCATCGCAGAGAATTCACTGTTACTACAACCGTGTTTGTTACCTTAGTGTGCAAAAACTCATATTGTTTAACATAATTACTTAAATTTAAAAGTTTTTAGTACGCCACTGATGTATCTTGTCATTGTATCTAAAGTATGATCAAAAATTATTCTCCTCTAGTATGGCTGTGGAATATTTCCTAATTTATTCTTGCACCTATGTTTATACTTAAAATGTCACATTGCATTCATAAATTAGGAACTATTCCATAGCCATACTATATGAAGATAATTTTTGCTCATACTATATAAATTATAAATCATTTATAAATCATGTTGATGTCAATTTGATGGATATCAAAAGTTGTTACCAATATGAAGCTTGAAAATTACTAGATTCTAATATTATTTCTTCTTTTCGCCGGCGCCGCGCCGCGCCGTCCGCAAAGCTAGAATGGTTCTGCTGTAATTGTCAACCTGTTTAGACGTGCTATGAATTAAAATTGTTACCGTATAAATGTAATTGTTTACAGCCTCGTTTAGGCTAATCAAATAATGCTAAAATCTCTAGTAAGAGTTGTCGCAGTTTTTTTTGTCTTGGATAATACATTTCAATATCAGAACAATAATTACAACTGCAAATATTATTAAAAAATAATAACTTTTTTCAGAATATTTAAGTACCTACCTAATGTAAAAACTTATGCAAGGTAAAATTTCTTTTTATGCTGTACCTAAATTAATCTAAGTTTTTGAAGTTTATGAAAAAGACGCTATTAAATTAATTGAAAGTCTAAGTTAGGTAGAACTTTTAATTTCACAATACGACAGAAGAATTTGCTCTAAGCTGTCCTTTATCAGAGAACACCAATTTATATAAAAAAATGTATTCTGCTTCAGAAGAAGTAAGAGGAGCAAATCTACAAGGTGATTCATAAGGGTATAGTCAAATTTATACCCATTCGGAGTCACGTGATAATCTAGTAATTTTACGTATGTCGATTCTTAAAAATGCAATTTTAGGGAAATAAATGACATTCCGTTTTGTAGGTTATCCTGACATATGCCAATTTCTAAAACAAGGTTGCTACGGGTTTATTCTCTTATATGAAATCAAACTGAATTTACAGGTTAAAGAAAACATAACATGTCGTGAAATGTAAATATAATAAAGATATGTCAGCTGCTACATTAAAAACCTGCTGCGTATAGCAAATGTTAAGTCAATTTCTGTGCATGCATATTCTGTTATAGAACATTGCCATTTGAAGCCTATTTCCTTGCACAATCTATTTAGGGAAGAAACTGAATGTGAAAAATCTCCAGATTCTTCAACCAAGCATTTTCTAGATTTTTTATGGTTACAAATTCTTTAGCTATATACATTTTATATACAGTGTCTTGACTGCTTCGTCGACTTCCGTTTTTGCATTCTTCACTTTCTGGCTCATATTTTCGGTAAATTGTGCTCTCCGAGATATTTAACGCAAGAGAAGCACGGCGAACAGCGTTGGAGGGTGAAACTGTTGATTTACTATTATTAATATTGTACTCTTCATAAAAAAAAACGCATAATATTCAAATTAATTGTTGTGACTGCTCGTTATACCGCATGTCCGATGGTTTCTTTTAATTTCCAGTTTTCGGCTCAACAATTTTAGGTTGTATTACCCTTATCTCAATAACTTACACGAAAAATATAATCTGACAGATTAGAAACGTCAAATTTTTAAAATTAATTTTATGAATCGACATGCCTTTTTTTCAAATTTCTTCCATTTCATCTATTTTACTAAAGATGAACAGAGACAGACAAAAGTCACGTGACTCCGAATGGGTATAATTTTGACTATAGTTAGAAGACAAACAGAACAATTAAATATATTTTTTAAACTGATTGATGATGACTGGAATGAGTTTTTATGGACATAACTTAGCACAGGTGGTTGCGATAAGACCGATTTCGATATAGCGAAAAAGTAAAAAACATTTGTTTACATGGTTTTCCTCTTATAACGCGAACTTCTTTTTTTATTTTTTCTTCTTGGCCCATGCCCCCAGGGAATACATCAGCTATTTTTTTGTTAGATCAGTAAAAATTATTTCGACTATTTTTTGGTCTTCTTTACTTTAAATTTTAAAAAGTTCTATAAGGCAAATTTACAAGTTAATATTTATGTATATAAATTTTTGTTTGGATGTTTCCGATATTTCAATCACATTTGGTGCATCACGTTAATGTACACTAACATAATGCACCAATGTACTATCATCTGATTTCCCCATGGTTCTCAAAAGTTTGCACGGAACCTTAATGCTAATTTTCTTTTAATTAATTTTATTGCACTGTACCATTGTATACAAAAGTATCTGGGACAGTTTGGGCCGGTTGCAGAAAGCAATGTTAAGTCTGGTGTTAGCTAACATCGCGTCAAAGTGAACAAAATCGCATAAAATTTTGTTTACTAATGTATTAGTTACTATAAGCATTTGAGATTTGATTCGTTTTTGTTCACTTTGACGTCGCGTTAGCTAACACCAGACTTACCATTGCTTTCTGCAACCGGCCCTAAGTGTTATTATTTGTAAACATGACAATAGATTTATTTAATATCAAAGCAACCTTGTCACAATACTGTCAGTGTCAGTCAGTTGAGATTGTCATTCTAGATTTTACATAAGCCAGTTTCACACAGCTTAAAAGTCCCAAAAATCAATCATTGGACTTGCTCCACATACTTTTGCATACAATGGTACTTCTACCGAGGTCCGTATACACCCATTTAATTTAGTGATCGTACTTATGAATCACTTTATATAATTTTGAATATCGGTAGCTGGAATATTATTAGGCAGTGGGGAATTCACTTTCCCGCATAGCACCTAGTGTCATTAATTATTGTACTATTGGTACCAAAAAAACTAGGACAAGGTTTTTTAACTGTGTGCATCGGACATTTTAACTGGCAACTGAGATGTGAAAGATATGAAATTATTTCAAAACGTCGCTGTCAATAATGCCTAGAATCAGTTTAGTTTTATTGCTTAGAAAACGGTATTATTCGACAAATTGCACATTTATCTAGTTTTATCATTCTTTTTTAGTGTGGTTTTTGATACTGAAATTTGATATGACCAATTAAAGGTTTGAATTATTCACATGACAGTTCAAAAGTCATTTCATCAACTAAAATAATAGATATCCATAGCTTCTAGATTTAGAAATTGTCCTAGTTTTTTTTGTAGCAATAGTATTATTGGCAGATATATTGGCAAAAAATTAGGACAAGTTGTAAATCTAGAAGCCACTTTTATTATTTTAGTTGATAAAATGACTTTAACTGCCATGTGACGAATTCAAACCTGTCATATGTCATATAAAATTTTAATATCAACAGCTACAATACAAAACAAGTATAAAACTAGATAAATGTACAATTTTCCGAATAGTTATACCGTTTTCTAAGCAAGAAATAATCCTAGCTTTTAAATCTAAACTCATTCTAGACATTATTGACAGTGATGTTTTGAAAAAAAATCAGAACTATTCACATCTAAGTTGCCAGTTAAAACTTCAGATTCACACAGCTAAAATACTTAATACCTCAAGATCGGGGTTTTTATGTAATACTGAATTTAATTTTTCATTTTTTTTTCAACTTAAAATCTGAAATCCACGTTCTAATAATAGCGATTGTGTGTCGAGTTCTTTAATACCAGTTAACGTTGTAGTTTGGAAACATAACATTTTGATTCATTTAAAAATCTATCTAGCCTGTTCAAGACTATCAAAATATTTGTGAAAAAAGCAGCCCCGAGCCAGATGCGCTAATTAGTTATAGTAGGTTTGGGTGGAAGAACTATTACGAATCAAACTGTTAAAGTTTTAACTGAAGCATAATCGTAATTTAGATCAAACAAAAACACAAATATGCAACTGCCGAATACTGCTAGCTATGATAGCAACACGAAAAATTAAGTTCGAATACAAAAAAAAATTGTTACGAAATCTAATACCCAAAAAAGAGTAAAAGATTTTCAGTTGAAATATAAATCTACAAATACAACTGTCAACAAAAAAAAATCCCACTTAGGAAGTGTAGGTGCTACTATTGGCTTTGATTTAGGTTTTCTAAGCGGCATTGTATGCATTTTAGGTCTTATTGAATAACAAAATGGGCGTTATTTTCTGCATTCGTTAAAATAGGCAATATAGGCATGATTAATATACAGTTTAAATCAAGTGAAATTTGAAAATTCGTACACATTTAGCATTTTCAAGTATGTATTTAAAATTATAAAATATACCTACATTTGCCTAAAAATCCTGTCACTAATTATTACTAACATCAAAATATTGTTATGAAATAGCACCAATTCGATTCAAAGAACTTCCATGATTTAAGGCTGAAATTCCAGTAAGGTTCTACACGGTAGAGCTGGACATGCGCGTGCTATACAAAATACTTTGCTACAATATAAAATAAAACTACTTTTACTATTTTTTCTTTCGTGGCACTCATGCGAATTACAATTACTAGCAATAAACTTTGAGCTACTGTAAACCTCATCATAAAATACTCCAATTCAGTCTTAGAAAGAGTGAGTAAGGTCGGCAACCCAAATTACAAATATCAGCAGTAAGTTAATGTATATCGTGTGTTCTAAAAAAACTCATTTTGTTACAATAAGGAAGCTGACCAGCGATTAATTAATTAAAATAATCAATGGTAGTAAAAAATCGCAGATTAACCTCCTTAAAGCACGCACTACACGGAAGCTCTAAAAATTTTTACTTACCGCGCAGGCCGAACTAGCTCAATTTCGGCGGCCTTGGACCGTAGATTCTTATCAACTGTACCACCCTGGAAATGCTTCAAAGACAAAAAACAAATGGGAGCCAGAAACCAAATGGTTTTGAATAATATAACTAACTACAAGTGACTAGCATTTATTTATTAATGCTAAATAGTCTTGCAGTCTATAATGGTAATTCAATATTAAATAATTAGAATAATTTGGTCATAAAGAATATAATAATGATAGAAATGTGCAAATTAATTGAAGGTTGCGACACGCACCAAGATCAAGAACCCCTTTCAGGTTATTAAATTAATTGTAACCACAAATAAATCGAGTGATATTTTTATCGCTGTCATTTAAAAAAAACCTTTCTGTTCAGGAGGCTATTGAAGGCAAAAAACGTGAATGCTCCTTTTATAAAGGTTTGATTACACATATAAATTATAGCTTTCAATATTAATTGTAATTAAGTATACACATTTAAACTTCAAATATTAAAACTAATTGAACGTATGCGTCTAAACTTTACATGTTAGTAATAACGGAAAGTATAAATTTAAACTTTAAATACTGATAGTTATGGAATGTACGAATTTAAATTTCAAGTATAAGATAAATTAATATAATATTAATCCCGGAATAGCCAGACCGAATCAGCTTGAAAGCAGGGAGACCATCCACTTTTAATGCGGTATTCACCACAAAAGTAACACTAACCGCGAACCTCCAACGCCCATAAATTGCTGGCAGGCAAATGCTAGCCGGGGGTTGCTATAACCTGTGGTTAAAAGCACCTTGGATAAGCCCATAATTGAAGCAGAGCCACTCCCAAAGTGCAGAAGCTAGGTAGGACATTAGCCGGTGTTGAAAATTAAGTCAGGTAAAACTGTCGATTAAGAGCTGATTATAGTCAGCCCTTGGAAATAAAATTCTGGTAAAAATTGGTTGAGCGCACGTACTCTTGACCTTGACTTAATTAAAAATCAAACCTCGACCGCGCGAAACGCGTCGGACGAGGCCTGAAATAATTGGTATATGGGGAAAACATTCGAGCGAAGCCGAAAAATGGTTTCAATGTAGGGCAGGCCTTGGAAAGAAAGATAAAAAATCTAGTATGTCTTAACTTAAGTCTGAAGGTGAATGTCAGATTGCATTTTGTTTATGAAAACATTTGTCATTGTGATAGGCACACGTTTACACTGCATTAAGTTTACTTGCAGAAAGGAAAATAAGATAGCATTTGCACGACAACAACGAGTGTATTAATCATTACAGTCAATAATAATTGTTTTTATTAAGTGTTGTATATTTTTAGGAAAATAGTTCAAGATCAAGATGTAATTTAGTTCTCTCTGACTTATGGTAGTTCATTTGCTTCAATGGCTATTATCAAGTTATGGCAAACTTCAATTTGATCATGGCACGCTGCGAATGAGTTTTTTTTAAACACACGATGTTTTTTCAAAGATAATTCCACAAAAGGTGAAAATTCTCCTAAAAAATTTTGCCTTGAGTGCTATTTGGAAAGATTATTCAATAATATGGGTAGACGACTTTTACCTTGTTCAACAGCACACATTTTTAACGTTTTCCACTATTAATTCAATACTGGAGCTTCCAACACGATTATTATGAGTTTTTAAAACGACGCTGATATGCAAACCTCACTTTGACGTTTTGGTGAAATGTCAAAGGCTACTCACTAAATTTAAATCATTGAAACCAATCGGGCTAGCGTGAAAACACTGCGACATTAGGTGTTTTCAAAGACAGTCAATTTTGATTGGCCGTTTCTGACAAATTGAACAATTCTCAATGGTACGTTCACTATAGTGTTGAATAATCAAGGGTAATACCGCAAAAGGTGAAAATTTTTTGAGAAATTTTTTCGTTCACATGCAAATTATTACGTTTACATTTCTCGAAACCAAAACTGCGTTAAAAATTCCGCGAGATCGCAGGTCGAGTGTAATTTGAGCATGGATATATTAGTACAGGATACGTTCACTACATGTAAACGTACGTCGAATCTTAAAATAACATATCACGGAGTTCGGTACCTTCCCCCATTTCATTCTAACCTATATCACTTTATTTCTCTCTCCCTTTAGACGTATTTCATACAATGTTTCGTACGCTTAATTTTGAAGTTTTAAAATGAAAACGTCAGAAGTGTCATACAATTTCACAGTTTATTCTTCGAAAATTGAACTTTAGCAATGGTTTTGATTGCTATTATCAAAGAGGATATATCCTCTTTGGCTATTATTAGCAACCGTAAAACTCAAAGGCGTTAGCGAGTGAATATCTTGCACACCCCCACATCTCATCGAGTGAGGTTATCAAGTGTTACCTGTTGAGGTTATGTTTTCTAATTTGTGTTTATTTATACGATTACTTCTTTTCTACAAATTGGTAGCATCTTGAGACCAAAAAGACTATTTCTGGCACCATGTAACAAGAGTTAAATGTATTTTATCAGAATTTCTCTCAATGGCGAGTCCAAGTACCTCTCTAAAGGATAGCGCTATACGTAATTCACGCATTGAGAGTGACAGAAATAGATGGTACGTCTTGTTACACTATATCAACGGCACGCCGTATCTTGTACTTATATATCTATGAATTTGAGCAGTTTTTATTGAGAGAAATTTGCAATAATTTGGATGTTGACGAAAAAAATTTGCCTTGAGTGGTATTTGGAAAGATTATTATTCAGCAATATGGGTAGATGACCTTTACCGTGTTCGAGAGCGCACATTTTTAACGTTTTCCACTATTAATTCAATACTGGAGCTTCGAACACGATTATTATGAGTTTTTAGAACGATGTTGATTTGCAAACTTCACTTTGACGTTTTAGCGAAATGTCAGTCAAAGGCTACTCACTAAATTGAAATCATTGAAACCAATCGGGCTCGCGTGAAAACAATGCAACATTTGGGGCCGGTTGCAGAAAGCAATGTTAAGTCTGGTGTTAGCTAACGTCGCGTCAAAGTGAACAAAATCGCATCAAATTTTGTTTACTAATGTATTAGTTAGGTACCATAAACATTTGAGATTTGATTAGTTTTTGTTCACTTTGACGTCGCGTTAGCTAACACCAGACTTAACATTGCTTTATGCAACCGGCCCCTTAGGTGTTTTCAAAGACAGTCAGTTTTGATTGACCGTTTCTAACAAATTGAACAATTCTCAATGGTTCGTTCATTATAGTGTTAAATAATCATTACAGTTTATAATGGGCAATCAAAGGTTTTTCAGTCCCGGGCGGCTGTGATTCGAAAAACATATAGCATTTCTTATTACTCACGAATAACTGTCTAACCTAAAACTAAACTGACGCTTCATATGCAATTAAATTAAAATTCAAAATGTCAACTGACAGTGACAGTTGTTTACTGTAGGTTGAAATAAGTTGAGACATGCGTCTGGGACTAAAAGACTTTTTGATCGCCCGTTATCATAGGATCACGGTGTAAGATACGTAGTCTTATGATACAGAGGTTATATTTTTTGTCAAATTTGACAACTGTTTTTGCAAAGCAAATTTTAAAATAGTGTGATGTCTAATTGTCTATCTCATATAACTCTGCTGGTTCTGATCTGAGAATACATTCGCCTCCCTAAAACTTGACAAAAGACAAAGCAACGATTCATATTAAATACATGACAGATTCATAAAGATAGCAAAAAGGTCATGCCTCTCTGATTCGGATTTTCCCTCAAAACTTTTTAGTGATCTAGTTACAGCTGATATTTGTAACTTGGGTTGCAGATTTTAACTATTGAATCGCTTCGGTGAATTAAGTATAGAATATACCAAGAGTAATTTTTTTAAAATGTTTATAGCTGGAACCTATTTCATTCTACATTTGTTGAAGATCTCATAGAACTACAGAAAAAATAATACTGCTTCATGGTAAGAAAAACAGTATGATTTAAAAACAACTGTTGAAAAGAATATACAATTTTAGACATTATTCCAATAATTTTTTAAATAAATAGGTACGTACAGTAGTAGTTAGATTACATCAAAAGCGCTAGCGCAATTTGAAAACTGACACCAGGCTTCCTACCTTCAACCATACAGTATTATTATTGTAGTACAGTATATTACTTCCTAAAAGAATACAATCGAACACCGCTAAAATATGTGCTGAATTTGAACATGGTATGGTTGCTGTCTGGAGTAAACGTTATAGCGTTTGCTCATAGATGGCTCCACCTTCTCTTCGCCTAAATATACACCGGTATCGTTTTGTTTGTACACCACAATTTATGTACATCTATTGACGCACAGGTTCATGGCCTGAGGAACGCTGAATTACCGGATTTAGAAAGTGGCAAACTGGTGGACAGGAGTAGAAAGCAAGCTGTTGCCCGGCGTAGACGCTTCAGGTTGCGACCGCCTGCCTATGTTACTATTTTACGTGCAGCTATCATGATATTGATCATTTCCGGCGTCGTTGCTGCCGCCGCGCTAATATGGTACTACATCGGATGGATCTTCTTGCTGCAACTTGCCATTGTTGTTGCTGTCGCTTACTTCGTTGCCGCCAAACACTACCAATGGATTTACGTCGCTGTTATGACTGCCCCCAGAGACATCGTGTAAGTTTTTTTTTTGTTTATATTTACAGTCGCTTTCAAGTTTGTGTACTGCTGATTATCTAGTTTGTTTTCGTTGTCAGGTTGGCCATGAGATTTAGGGCCAAATATTTTGTTTTGCTACATGTTGAGTGTTGATATAGTAAAGATCAGATTCATAGACTAATATTATTTTTTTAATCTACGAAGTTTATTCAATTTTTAAAATTTGCAGGCTATAACGTCATTATTGATAAAGATATTTAAAATTATTAATACTATGTACGCAACAGCATAATCTAGTCAAATTCCAAAAACTGCTTACTTACTAGTTTTGCGCATGTGATGGAGGATATATTTTTTAAATGGCACGCCGTGTATGCAAAATAATATGATAGTAGTACACTCAAATCCACACTTCAACAAAACTAAAAACACTATATTGATTTTCTACAGCAGTTTTTTAAAATCATTAAGAACTGAACATTTTTTTAATGAAATCAGTTATATTCCATAAATTGAAACTACAAATAGCTTAAGATAAGCAAGTTATCCCTACATAATTGCGTTCGAGAAATAGGCACCCTCTATGTGTAAACTGTATATAATTTTTTTTTACATTGATCCCAAAGTTAATTTTCAGTCCCAAGGGATTTTCTGTTAGCAAAAATAGTGTTTTGCCTCTCTTGTTGGTTCCCAATGGCAGCAGGAGGGAATGTACTTAATACATTATTAGAGACGAGGAGGGAATGTAATACATTATTAGATACGGGAAGCAATGTGATTAATAACAAACCAACTAGCGTCCTGACTTTTATGTTTAAATATTTTTGAATGCAGCTTAGTAGGTACAAGAGATAGTCTTATCATAAAATGTTTTACAATAAGCGTTGAAATCAAAGTGACCGTAAGTAGCAGGACTGTAATCAAACAAAACAAAACAAACTGTTATAATTCAATCACAATGTTTCCTTCTCCGCTTCTCCCAGTAGGCTATTAAGCCCGTGCCGCGTGCCCCACTGTAAAACAATATAAACAGGATTTTGGTAGTGTGGCAGCCCCACTGAACTATAGTTCAGTGGGCAGCCCACAGCTTTATAAACATACGTCACCGAATTATTTGTACAGCGTCTGTATTTTGATGACGTCACAAAAAAGGTTTGTGCAAACACTTTTGGAATAGAAGGGTTTCTATAATTTTTAAAAAGCAAGCATTTCATTGGATGTTGATGGCTAAGCCCAGCCTACAGGGAATTTGAAATGGCGTGCAAAAATGCTGTTTGAACGCTTATCTCATCATTTTTTATATGTATCATTAATAGAGGCTAGTGTAGTGGACAGCATTTTCATTTCAGTTTGATTTTATTTACTTAAAATGGCACGTCGTCTAACGAATAAACCGCCACATCAATTGAATTCTACGAGGGTGAATCCACATTATATGCGATTTCGCTTTCGCAGATAAACCTAATCCTAACCCAACAGTTACGTGTATTTTTGTTTTATTTGAAAAAGAGCATATATGTAATATCAAACTTGTAGGTCCTGTAAATAGTGATTTTTGATTCACATACAAGTTCTATTCCAAAGCAGCATAAAGGCTTGCAAACGGGGTGGCAATTGCAAACCAAAACACTGCAATCCAATCTTACTTTTCACTTTTACGTCAAACAGCTGAGCTGATCACGTTTTTATAAAAACTTTAGATAAAATTTTGACAGTGGGACATGCCTTAAATAGTACTGGGTGATCATAAATGGTTGATTTTTTTTCTTAGGTTGGCACTGTTACTGTTGGTTACCCTGCTGTCAAATTCGAGGTTTGCAGGTTAGGTTTTACGTCAGTCTGTGTCAAAACCGACGCAAAACCTAACCTGATAACCGCGAATTTGACATAGACTTACAGTGCGTATAGCGTATAGTATTTTATCAAATTTCATAAGAAATGTCAAATATTAAATTTTTACATAAGTGACATTAAATGTCAAAACATAACCAAATGAGAAGAGCTCGTTTGTATGTACTAAATCACAATAAGCAGCTCCAGTTGATGTTATGCATTTGGCAGTACTGAAGTGTATTGTTGGTGACACTGTAAGTCTATGTCAAATTCAAGGTTAGCAGGTTAGGTTTTACGTCAGTCTGTGTCAAAACCGACGTAAAACCTAACCTGATCACCGCGAATTTGACATAGACTTACAGTGTCACCAACAATACACTTCAGTACTGCCAAACGGAAAACAAATCGCTGTTGCTATACAGAAAAGTGTTGCTAATGCAGAAACGTACCACATTTCTCAACGATTTTGAATGTAGAAATGTAGTACATTAACAAATGAAATGCGATAAAATATTTTGGTGAAACGTAACGTCACTTCACTTTTATAAAAAAAAATACAGTGGGACAGGAGCTTAATGCTTTTAGCATAGTAGACAAAAATTTAACTGGCAACAGCGCAAGCCTTCAAAAATCAAAACCACAAATTAAAAACAACATAACCCAAATTTGTCAGGTCTAGTAATTTTGCATGCATACCAACAAAAAGTCACCCTAACCCTACTTGCAGGAGGTAACATTGTGAATGAATTATATCGTGTTTAAAAAAAATCATTCTAAGCATGGCATGATCAAATTGAAGTTTGCATAACTTGATACATACCCATTGAAGCAAATGAACTATCATAAGTCAGAAAGAACTAAATTACATCTTGATCTTGAACTATTTTCCTAAAAATATACAAAACACTTAATAAAAACAATTTTTATTGACTGTTATGATTAATACACTTGTCTTATTTTCCTGTTTGCTTGATACAAAGTAAACTTAATGCAGTGTCAACTTTTGCCTGGCACAATGACAAATGTTTTTAAAAACAAAATGCAATCTGACATTCACCTACAGACTTAAGTTAAGACATGACTAGATTTTTTATCTTTCTTTCCAAAGCCTACCCTAAATGAGTTTTTTTTTTGGAACACATGATAGTCCTATCAAAGGTGTCCTTATTTTAGTGGTACAATACATTTTAATGGGTGATTAAAAAGTCTTTAAGCCCTGTGCGGCCATGGTATAGTTCCTAATTTATGAATGAAACTATAAGTCACTTAAAAATCAAATGTCAAGTTTGGCATTTAAATATATAAACATAGTTGCATTCATAAACAAGGAACTATACCATAGTCGCCCAGGACTGAAAGACTTTTTGTTCGCACGTTCTTTGTTAGTTGTTTACAAAACTTTTTCAAAGTAGTCGTCAATTGTTATGTAAAGTTTTAAAAAGCCTGACAATCTTGTGTATAGTTGCTTTCATTTCTACAGGACTTACCATGGTTTCACAAATTTTTTACAGTGTAAAACATCTAAGGTATGATCAAAAATTATTTTCATCTAGTATGGCTATGGAATTGTTCCTAATTTATGAATGCAACTTACGAACTATTTCATAGCTATACTAGATGAAAAAAAATTTTTATCTTACTATAGTTAGAAAAATGTCAAAATGACATTTGATATTTGCTTTACAAGCAAACTATGTTATTTATTTTATCAGTTTCAAAATATTATGCTTCCGTTTACATATGCAAAAGTAGGCTGGTAACTAAGTCATAAACTGTATCTGTATGGTAATATTCCTTTACCGTACACGGCAACCATTACCATACTGAAACAACTGTATCTGTATGATAATATTCCTTTACCGTACATGGCAACCATTACCATACTGCAACCGATAAACTATTGAACAAACCAACAAATGTTATGAATCATAACAGCCTTAGATCTCTCTACGAGCTTGGATTTTAAAATAACATCTGCGGCAGTTATGATACTCATAACATTCCAAGATATGTTAATAGCTATTTCCCATACCCACATGCACTTGCATGATATATGCCACTTTTGCAGTTTGTAATGTATAGTGAAATCTCTCAAAACGGACACTCCATTAAGCGGACCCCTCTATTAAGCAGACATTTTTCTTGGCACCGTCGGGAACCAATGTAGTTTAAATGCAAGGGCATCTGCATTAAGCGGACTCTCTGTTAACAAGACGCCGCGGACAGGAAAATTCTGGAAATTTTTAAATATTTTCCTCTTTTAAGCGGACACGTTATTAATTATTATGTGCTTAAATGCTAGGGAATTAGGGGAATTACATGTTTTCATATGTGTGGTATGGGGTTTGCTATAAATTTCGTGTTCAGATGCTAGCTAGGAAACTAGAGGAATTACCTCTTTTCATATGCGCCTATGTTTTCCAACCTTCGGAAGTGAAAGATGTATTCTGCAAAAACGATTTTATTTATTTATAGCAAAGTGTTCTTTGTTTATAGCTGCATTTGATTAAAAACAGGTAGGTTTTCTTCATTACAGGCTACAGTTGATATGTATGTACTAAAGCTACTTTTTTACAGTAGTGTCATAATGAAAAGCAAACGTAGAACTGTTTCTATTTAAAAATGTATTTATTTTTATATATTCAAATAAAGATTAAACAAAGAAATTGAAAACGAAAACATTTCTATAAAGAGGACACCTTACTACGGTGTCCGCTTATGAGAGATTTCACTATAATATACTATAGGAAATAATTATTTTTGATACTTTCTAGTTAATAAGCAGATAACATACTACCATAATTAATTTAACCTATTTAAATAGACGTCTGTTAACTTCACTGAGTACTTTTGTAACCTTTCGATACCAAAGGGTAAAAATTCATAGTTCTCGAAAGGGGTACATTATGTATCCCATATTATTGGTAAATATATAGACGTATTATATAAAAGTAAAATGGCTGAAAATAATAAAAAGTCTCATTTTCAAGTAGAATTTATTAAAAACATTTTATTATAACACAATAAAATGGATATTGCGAATAAGGGAAAAACTATCGATTCTGTCTTTGTGCCTTAAGGATCTGCTTCGCAAATCTTGCATTTAGAATACGTAGTTTGTGTAGTTGTTTGATGTTCTGCACAAGCAAAGCTTTGACACAAACTGCAGGTTTTTCTTGTCTTGCGGTCTTTGTTACATGGACACCATTCCAAAGATTTCCGCTGCTTTCGGACTGTGTCATTCTCCATTTGTCGTGCTGGAATCGCCTATACATCACATCACATAAAAAGGGGTACAGTATGTATGTGTAGCAAAATGTACAAGACAAAATTACAAAGTACTGCTAGCAGATGTTCTCCATAATACAAAGAAAGATTAGATTGAAAGGAATCGTGAAAGTCTCAAACCTTTTGAAAAAAATTGTTAAATTCTAATATTGGGATGCAAATTGTACCCACCTCCGGGATCGAAAGGTTAAATGTTGCTAGATGGTCTACACTGTCAAGAAGAAGTTAAATCAAGGCCCACCGCAAAAATTATAGAAATTAAATCAACTATATCTTTGTGACCACGGCCTCCTGGTTTAGTGCGAGACTGACGTCTCTACGCGGCCCGCCGCATTTTTAGTTCAAGGCGTTTTTTATAGTTTGTAGAGGCGCTACAGTACGTTGCGCTTGTGCCTTTGGTTGCATACGTCCACGGCCTCCTGGATTAATATTAATCTAGAAAGTCACGCCTACGTTACAGATAATTTATCAAAAACCCAACAGATGGCGCCAAAGTACGTTGGCCTCAGAATCACAAAAATTATGCAAATGTGGCTGGCCGCGTAGAGACGTCAGTCTCGCACTAATCCAGGAGGCCGTGTTTGTGACAAACTAGCTATTGAATATTAGGTTATGTTACTTTTCAAGTTTAGATTCAGATTTAAATATTTATTAAAATTTTTAAAAAATAGGAGAATCTACTAACACAAAAATAAAAGTAACCAGAATTATTATGTTATCAATGAAACAAAATAGTATATTACTGAACGAGTGGAGAAACTAAGATTTTCACTCACACATTTGTTGATTTTATACACGAGGCAAAGCCGAGTGTAGAAAGACAAACAAGTGAGTGATTTAGTTTGGCAGTACTGAAGTGTATTGTTAGTCTATGTCAAATTCGAGCTGGTAGGTTAGGTTTTGTTTATTATTTGATACAGACTGACGCAAATGTTAACCTGCAAATCTCGAATTTGACATATTTTGGGAGTGGGAAAAATGGGTGGGCAAAATGTTTTTACCTCGCTGCTTTCGCTTACATTGTCATAGCAAACAACGTGAGTGAGCAAAACAAATGCTTTCTCGTTCTGTATCCAAGTAACAAACAACAAATTTCCACAGTAGGATTGAACAAATTTAGTTTGGAGTGTGACAACAAAAATCATATTTTAAATTACACCATAGCATTTTCTAAATTAATAAATATCAATCAATTGTCTCTTACAGCGGGTAATTGATGCTACATAGCTATGTATTCAAGGAAATGGTGGCCCCTTTCAAGATTGATTCAAAACAGTCATTGGTTTGTTTTGCAGTCGACATTTAAAATTGACAAACACAATTACACGTGTGCGTACAACGTCTACACGCATTTTTAACTCTTAAATGTTCATTGCCTGTCTAGAATGGAAACTTATCGGATCATTCATGACATGATGGATGCAATGAAAGATAAAAAACGAAACTTTCATGGTGTTACACAAGGTATTCAAATAAAAAATACCAATGTGTTGCCTGCGGATAATAATATAATGAGTAATTATTTTGTAATATAATGTATTAAGAGTCAGTTAATATTTCAACTTTTTTTATCCATGCAACTTCTTTGTATTTTATTGCAACGCTTACAGTGCATAATGAATTGTCAGCAAACCTTGACGTCATTTTTTTTATTACTCATTGCAACTGTTTTGTGCATTTATTGTTTGAATGAAAGTGTTTTTGCAATCAGTTTAATGTTTTTCATTCTACTCAAAACCGTGACTTGCAAATTTGAACTAGTTATTGTGTAAGCCATTTAGGCCTAGGATTAAAATAAACTTTTCTTCGCAAAATAATTCAAAAAATCACGTCCTCACTTTTCAGTATGTACTAAACTACTAAAGGACCATCCTGTATATATCCACCTGTTAATGAAAAATGTAAATGGCTGCAAATCTGAGCAAAATTGGTTAAGTTGTTTAAACTATAACTCATGTATAAACGCTGCATTGAAAACAAAGATTTCATGCATATACAGGGTGTCATTTTTTGTATGTAGGCTAGTTCTCCAGCATTGTTTTCCACATCCTGAGTGCTTTTGGGAAGATATTGAAATCATTCTTGACCGTAGGTTTTTCTAGCATTTCAAATATCAATCTAGAATTAAAAGTGTTACTTTAAATTTATTTCAAAAACAACTTACAAATTAAAATAAAAAATTCAAAATTTTGGAGATTAAAGTCGTGACGTGGAAGATAAAATGCTTCTTCAAAAAACGAAGGAAATAAAATGTGAAACTTGGTACAAAATAATTAAAAGGTGGATCTTTGTTGCTCTATCCAAAATGAAACTCGGGCTCTGGTCATAAAGTGTGAAGCTTATCCTGGTCAATATGTATAATTCCATTCAGAATCTTTTGCGGTGCGCTGTTTTTGAAACAATTGGCAGGAACAGGTATTCTATTACACTCTGTATATAAATCCAAAATTAATTGTAGTAAGTAATAATAAAAAAAACGTTAGCATTATTAGTAACTCATTTTCATCACGAAAATTTGTTTCGGATAAATTTTAAACGTTTAATTACTTTATCTACGACAGTGTGTAAAATTGCCTTTTAGTTGGCAGTTTTAAGTTTGTAAAACGACTGTTTAATAACATGTTTTCATTAGTTTACGTCGTCAGTAGTAACGTATTTAAAAGATTTCATTAGGCACGTTGTGAGTAGCAACGTGTTTTAAAATTTTTAAAACACCCAAAATTACTACCGGTTGCTGGTAATTCTAATTTACATTTAATTATTTTTTTAATATTTACTGTGTTTTCTAGATTTTATCGTAGATAAAATATTGTACGATACACATGCGTAAAGCATCTTTAGTCACTCGCGGGGCTTAAAACACTCGCTCACTCGCGTTTTAACTCTACCCCACTCGTGCCTAAAGAGTAGCTTTACGCACTTGTATCGTAAATTACTATATCCTGATGCACAGCTAACAACTGTCCTTAACAATGGATTGAAAGCTCACAGCATTTGTTGAAATTATCATTATTCTTATTGAATACAATACATGTACAGCTCATTGTTTTTTAACAGTCAAATTGAGGGCATTTCGGTGTAGGCAACTTCCGCCAGCATTCATTGCATGTAGTCATTCTAAAGTCGAAACATCTTATTAGTTGTAAAAAACTGTAACCACAAATCAATCTAAGACTAGTTTTACTGCCGTATCGGTGTAAAAATTTCTATTTGATCAAGGTTCAAGTAAAACCCAACCATCCTTATTACACATAATAGCATTGCTTCATCACATGTTTCATTTTCAAGTTAACGTCATAACTCGTAAACCATTATTGAAGCTGCATAAGTTTACTACAATAGTCCATTTGCATTGAAAACAATGAAATTTCAAAGTGAATATAAAAGTAGTTTGCATTATCGCTTTAATTTCAGTTTATAGTTCAAAATTAAAGATTTTAGTTAATAGTGCAGCGTAGTTTCACTGCAGATATGCCATTATTTTAATTTATTTTTTGTTGACGGTTTTATAAAACCAGTGCTTTAAGTGCTAACTGAAGGTTAAACTTTATTAAAAAGAATGCGCAACACATACTTATGTAACTTCTTTTTGTTGATACTATCTGGTTCAGTTAATAGTCCAGTCGTTGAAGGTTTTCCGCTCCGAATTCTTTGAACCTTGACCGATTGACGTGAAATTTGGTAAGTGGTTAGGGGATGGCTCAAGCAGCAAAAGTGACATAGCGTCGATGTGCGCTTTTACCCTGAGAGTGGATGCCACCCTTTCTCGGGGGTGGAAATGTGTTCACTCAAATTAACCCCGCAAATGGTAGAAGGACAAATTCTAAGTAAAAAATGTTGTATATAGTTTTTTCGATAGATTTATCTTTTTCGAGCTATTCGCGATTGTAAACTTAGATTTTTCGTGATAAAAATGTATGTTTTTGGACGGTTTTTCGCGAATAAGTCGAAAACTTCGCGTTCTATCAAATAAGTTGTAATAACCAAAAATGAAGCTAAGGAAACAGCAAAGAGATTAGTTTTTTTATAAATGCTGTAGGTCCAAAATAAAAGAAGTTATGGCTCGTTGAAAAAAAAAAATTTTTTGCAACAACTTGGTTCGAAGTAATCAACGTTAATTAACGAAAAACTGATGTATTGTTCGGGAAAAACTTATAGAGCATTTTTTGTAGTGATTGAAAATACCTTTAAAATGAGCACTGTTAAAAGTCGATTGCATTATAACTAAGCGAGTTACGATGCAAAAAAGGCGGGCCACTCGAATTCTTAAAAAAAAAAATGAGCGCTAAAACCCCAGCCATTCCACCAGAATTGATATTGACCATCATCCCTTTACAAATTACTTTATTTTAGTATTACTCATGTAATCCAAAAGTTTGGGCGGGTTAGAATGCGTATTTTTCGAAAAAAATATGATGAAAGTGAAAAACGTATTTTTTTAATTTCTTTTAAAAGTACCTTATTTTTAAAATAACTAAAACTAAAGAAAAAAACGTAAAAGACAATATAGTACAAAAATGTGGATTTTTTCTTAACGAACATTTTAGCTTTTTTTAAATTTCTGTAGAAAAAAAATAATGGAGATATAAATGTTAGAAGTTTGCATTATAGTGCGCGGACCACCCCTTGCGAGCCCTTCAACCCTTGCCTTTTTGAATATGCAAAGCCTGAGCATGTCGAAAAGCTTTTGGATTTCATGAGTAATACTAAAATAAAGTAAATTGTAAAGGAATAATGGTCAATATCAATTCTGGTGGAATGGCTGGGGTTTTAGCGCTCATTTTTTTTTTCAAAAATTCGAGTGGCCCAGCGTTTTTGCATCGTAACTCACTTAGTTATAATGCAATCGAATTTTAGCAGTGCTCATTTTAAAAGTCTTTTCAATCACTACAAAAAATGTTCTATAATTTTTTCCCGAAAAATACATCCGTTTTTTGTTAATTAAAGTTGATTACTTCGAACCAAGTTGTTGCAAAAAAAATTTTTTTTCAACGAGCCATAACTTCTTTTATTTTGGACCTAGAGCATTCATAGAAAAACTAATCTCTTTGCTGTCTTCTAAGCTTCATTTTTTGTTATTACAACTTACTTGATAGAACGCAAAGTTTTCGACTTATTCGCGAAAAACCATCCAAAAACATTCATTTTTATCACGAAAAATCTAAGTTTACAATCGCGAATAGCTCGAAAAATATAAATCTATCGAAAAAACTATATAGAAAATTTTTTACTTAGAATTTGTCCCTCTACCATTTACGGGGTTAATTTGAGTGAACACATTTCCACCCCTGAGAAGGGGTGGCATCCACCCCCGAGAAGGGGTGGCATCCACTCTCAGAGTAAAAGCGCACATCGGCGCTATGTCACTTTTGCTCCTTGAGCCATCCCCTAACCACTCACCAAATTTCACGTCAATCGGTCAAGGTTCAAAGAATTCTGAGGTAATAGCATATTTTTACCTTCAACGACTGGACTATTAAACAGAACTCAGTATTTGAAAAGATGAAAATTGTTTATCCTAAATAATTTCACACATGCTTTATTCCAAATATTTTATTATTTCCGTATGCCTAGAGTTTGTTCATAAGAAAGAAACAAACAAACTTGACTATTATAGAACACAACTTTTAATAAACTGTCTTAGGCGCTATGAAATTAGGAACAATCTTGTAAGTGTAAGGGTTTTCAAATCACAAATAACTATGTATTACAGTTCCTTTATTGCAATCTTAAGCTTTTGCTTAAGAATTTATTCACGGGCAAAGAATTAGCCAAGAATGTGGTCCGCAGCGATAATATTAAAGATTAAAATTTGCAACTATAAGTTTGTCTGCTCAAAATGACTCTCATGTGAAGTCACATCTGTAAAAATAACCCATGGTTTTAAACATTTACTATTGACTATTGTTCGCAAGATATAGCTAAATACAACTTTCTTATGATAAGGAGGCGTGAAAGTAGGTCTGCATGCTGATGTATAACACGTTTCTCTGCTTTGCAGTATTGGGGTAATTACAATAATATTTTTTTATGTAGTTGGTTAGAACACCTCTTACAATCTTGCAGAAATTCTGCATTAAACAAATATAAAAGGTATATAAATTAAACATCTAATTCAATAGGTCTAAGAACACTAAACAAAAACTATTTTGGTGAAATAAGTAGATTTCATGAAAATCTAATTAGTTTAGAAAGCACGATCAATAATAACCGGTAGTTAATTATTATAATGGCATGTGCGTTTTATATTGCTAGTTTGATTTCGTTGGTAAGGAGTAAGGTTGGTATTTAATTTAGGTTGGTAATATGTAGCTTATTGTTTATTTTATAAATTCGATTATTTATAATTTGAGTTTTACTTTTCTGAAGGAAAAGCTTGGTATAAAATAAATGAAAAATTCATTAACCAGTTGTTTTTAAATATAATTTTTCTGCGATCGTGTCAAAATGACAACTTTTTGCAGTTTCTAGTGTCAAAAGTGACCTTTTTCCAGTGTCAAAAGTGATCTTTGTAGGACTCTCAATATTAGCGCCCGAATTACGTCTTTTTTTGAACGTTGCCATTGGTGGCGTGTTTTAATATTATACTAAAACACGTTCTGCCATAAATTTGAATGTCAACATAACCTAAAATGTGACTGAAAAAGTGTCACCAAACTAAATAAACACGTGTATAAGTGTATTGGCAGTGTTTGGCATATTATATTATTTGATTCCATTATATCATGTAATTGTAATTAACCTATAAACCCTCTGGCTTACAAAACCTTAAGATTAGTTGGCGCCCTCTAGCAGCCGTAATACAAACTGGCACTAAAGCACGGCCTCCTGGATTAATGCGCGACTGACATCTCTATGCGGCCCGCTGCATTTTTAGTTCAAGGCGTTTTCTATAGTTTGTAGAGGCGCTACAGTACGTTTTCGCTTGTGATTCACTATGTTCATATATCATTATAGTGGTAGAATACCTGCCACGCCGGCGGTACGGGTTCGATTCCCGGTCGATATATCATTTTTTTAATTTATATTAATGAATCTCGTTTAAATTAGCAAAAAGAAGCGTAGCTCGGTTGATTCATTAGTTAATTATAATATTAATAACGAGAATAAAACACTATCTAGGTGAACAATCAATTTTATTTCAAAAGTTTTCTTTTTTTAGTGCTAACAGAAATACTCCTTTTTCTATTTTTTTGTGATTGTAAATTGCAGTAATTTAGTAAAACAGGAGGCACCAGTTTTTCTATTATTACTTCGCAAACAATACTAGAATTAAAATTACACGAAAAAATAGAATTATTAGAAAGATACGTCCACGGCCTCCTGGATTATTATCAATCCAAGAGATCGTGCCTACGTCACAGATAATTTATAAAAAACCCAACAGATGGCGCCAAAGTACGTGGGCCGCGTAGGGACGTCAGACTCGCATTAATCCAGGAGGCTGAGCGCTAAAGTTAAATTGTAATCTACAAAATGCTTATTTCTCCACTGTCCTAGAAAGAATAAAAGAAATCTGGTTTTCTTTTTCGATATTTTAATTTTTTGCGAACCTTTTAAATTATGTAGTGTTCATAGTACCTATTAAAGTTGTTTAAATGCCTCCATGATAAATAAAATGTTTGCACTATAATAATTACATGAGATTCTAAACGTGTTTGTTTCTCTTAAAATAACGATAGTCTTTAAATTAATTTTGTAATTCTGCAAAATTATTTTATTATGGCTTATTTTGTAATGTTAAACTCTACACTGCAATCAAATTGCAGGATATTAAGTTAAGAATGTTAAGATTAAGTTATGAAAAGTAGCTGACATCTTTAATAATTTTTTCAAGAGCGCTCCAGTGGAGATCAAAAATCTTATACCTAACGGTAACCTTGACAATGAAAGAGACAACCGTAGATGTGTACCTCAACAGGAAACGATGTTTTTAATACCTTTTACTGAGGAAGATGTTTTTGATATTATTAACAATAAACTAAAAAACAAACACTCTTCCGGCCAGGATGAAGTTCCCACCTTTATTATTAAAAAAATAGGCAAGTTTATAGCAAAACCCCTAGCTTTTTTAATAAATTTATCGTTTATTACAGGTACATTTCCTGATAGTTTAAAAATTGGAAAAGTTATACCGTTATTTAAGAAAAATGATGCAACAGATCTTAATAATTACAGGCCAATTACCTTATCATCTAGTTTTTCCAAAGTACTTGAGTACGCTTTTCTTAATCGCTTGGTGTCTTTTCTGGATAAGTACAGGATACTAACTAATAATCAGCATGGTTTTAGATCAAAAAAATCTACAACCACTGCGTTACAGTCTTTTCTAGAAAATGTCACTGGGCGCATGGAGGCGAGCGAGTGTCCTGTTGGGGTATTTTGTGACCTCAGCAGGGCATTTGACTGCGTTGACCATGATTTATTACTATCTAAATTAAATAATTTTGGAATAAGAGGTATGTCACTGAACTGGTTAAATTCATATTTAAAAAACAGGCAACAATATGTAAGCATAACTGATGTTAGCAGTAACAGTGTTAAAAGAATTGATTCTAAATTAATTAAAATAGATATGGGAGTGCCCCAAGGCTCTATACTTGGGCCTATACTATTTTTACTTTATATTAATGATTTAGATAAGCTGTCGCCTAATGCTACGTTCACATTATATGCTGACGATACCTCGCTGATTATATCTGATAAATCGGAGGAAATTATTGAAGCAAAATGTGATAGCCTCTTAACAGATTTGGGTAATTGGTTCAGTCGAAATTCTCTATATTTCAACGCGCACAAAACTGAAGTTATTAGATTTCACAACAGACAAAAAGAGTGTCCTAATTTTAGCATACAAATTTGTAATCTAATAAAATCCAATATCAATCATGTAAAATTCCTAGGAGTGTATTTAGACGAAAATCTAAATTGGAAAGTTAATTCTGAACAGTTGATATCAAAACTGCATTCTATTACATTTTTGTTTAAAACCCTGCGTAATGTATTGACAAAGGACCAATTACTTAATGTATATTATGCTCAAGTTGAATCTCGATTACGATACGGTCTAATTTTCTGGGGCCAATGCTCAAGTTTTGAAGATGTTTTTGTAGCTCAAAAACGTATAATCAGATGCATTGCAGATGTTCCTAGTGAATATTCGTGCAAAGAACTTTTTAAAAAATACAGAATATTGCCACTTCCTTGTTTATACATATTGGAATTATGTTTATACATTTTTAAAAATAAAAATAGCTTTTTGCTGAGGAAAAGTATTCACGATGCGAATACCCGCCATAAAAATGATCTGCATGTACCTTTCAATAAATTATGCGTTTCTTTTAATTCCCCGAATTGTTTGGGGATTAGATATTATAATAATTTACCGCAGCATGCCAAAGATTGTAACTCACTGCATGCTTTTAAAATACATGTTAAATCTTTTTTAGTTAGTGAGTGTTACTACAATACCAAAGATTATTTAAAACTTTTAGTGTAACAGTTTTTTATGGAATAGTTTATCTGTCTGTATGTTATTTATTTATGGAAGTACGTTATTTACATTTGTAAATTGTATGTTGTATGTTTAATGTTTCTGACAATTCCTACACTCTCATGTCTAAAGGAAATAAACGATTATTTATTTATTATTTATTTATTTTATTGCCACCTTACTCGTGCGTGACATGCACGACAACGAAGTTGATTAGGGATCTTTTGGGGATAGTGACCCCTAGCATCGTGCACAATATCTTGTGGAACACTGTTACTATTTCTCAATTTTCCATTTTGCTTTGTTGAAAATCTGAGATAATATCGAGTGATGTTTCTTATGAATAAAAGCAGATCCATCTTATCTTCGGAGACCAACTGATGGAGTTTCCATGCATTGACTAATGCCACATTTATCATAGAAGTAATGAGTACCCAATAGGTACCATTTTTTCCCCGAATGGCAATTCTGTAATTATTACCAACGTCTTACTTTTTGAATAGGTGCCACAGTATCATAGTTTGTAGCCATCGTGCATACACTGTTGTCATACCAACGTACCAAAAGAATTTCATTCTTGGCATCAAATGAGCTCTCATAAGTTGCTCTCTTCTTTTTTTCCATTTCCTTTACTGTTGGTAATGGGCATTTTTCTGTTCTGTTTTGCCTCAAAGTACCTGTTGCCCTAAATCCTTGTGCCCTCAAGTTAGTTAGCAAAGGTACACCAGTAAAGTAGTTCTCAAAAAAGATAATGTGATCGTTAGGTACATCAACACACTGCAATAGTGACAATACAACTTTAGAGCCAAGTGGAAGTTGAATATCATCATTATTAGTTTGTGATTTTGTACAGTATGTGTCTATGGTATAGCAATATCCATTGGAACTACAAAGCGACCAATTTTTAAAACCAAACCGACAAGGTTTGCCTCTAATAAATTGCTTGGCCGAATGGTGGCCATAATACTTCACCATTGCTTCGTCAATGGACAATACTTGATGGAAAATGCCCCATTGTTGAAAATTTGCATTTAGCTTCTCCATAAGCGGCCGTACTTTGTACATTCGATCATCATTTATTTGGGTGTTGTCATTTACATGTAAATATGTTTTTATTTCCAAATACCTGTTCCTGGACATGCATTTGGAAACAATGTCCACATGAAGGTCCTCATCAAGTGACCAGTAAAGACGCTCTCTAGGCAATCTGTGATACCCCGTCAAAAAAAGTATACCAAAAAAGTTTTTTTAATTCTTCCTTCGTAAGTGAAAACCCATGATTATTTTTTCGTCAACCAATTTTTCGAAAATCTCTCTTGGCCTAAGGTTTTTCAGTTCTTCAATAACGCGTTCGGCTCTTTCAGTAGCACCATTAGACATGGCCTGCCAACGACTATAATTGGCGTCGCCTTTTTTCCAGTCTGGTAAAAAGAAATTTGGATCTTTCTTTCGAGACCTTTTGCTTTTACATTGTTCAGAAGACAACTTTATTCTTTTGGCACTCAATGTCTTATTGTCGCTATCGTCCCATTCAGAATCCGAGCTCGACCCAATTTCTGTTTCGTTGCCCAAAGGATGTACGAAAACTTCTAGATTGCCAGGAACATCACGAGGTACGTCTTCAGAATACAGATTGTCTTCATCTAGATCTTCTTCATCTGTCAGTGGGCCAGGGTTTGGTGGAAGGATGACAATATCAACATTACTGCTGCTACAAGAGGCAGCAAAATCAGCTACAGCATTCAAATTGGGTAACTTCTTACGGCCATAAAAAGCACAAGTCGAAATTGCTGTGCCATCAGAGTCAAAACCTAAGTCCATTATAGGAAATCTGAAAACAGAACAACTGCTTATACTCATGCCCAGTGTACTCAACTGAGTACAGCAATGTTTATAACAATACTGCAAGCTAAACAAAATAACAATGAACATTATATGTACGACTTACCTTTCTTCTGTTAGTAACAAAGAGTAATCACCAACCAAAATTTATCTAGTACTCAAAATGTTTCAAAAAATCGAAAAAATCAGGAGGCACGACGTAAACGCCTGAATTTACACATGTACTGTCAAACTAGAAGTTCTGTGAGACGTCAACTATCAGCTTTTTTTCGAAATTGCGGCTGCAGGTGGTATTGTAGACATCTTCTCAGCACTATAACACTGTTGGCAACCTATTCTGTTAAATTATAGATGGTGACAGCTACCTAGAGTAAGCCGTACTCAGGTGAGTACAGTGGGCGCTAATGGGTTAAGTCCACATTATGTATTTAAAAACGCGTACATCTGAACTATCGCGTCTAGATAGTGCAGTGCCTGTCAGCGGCGAGTAACGCCGAATGTATCTAAATATAGAACTGGAGGACGGGAGCTCGCGGTCTTTTGAGCGGAAACAAGACATTAGCTGATGAGTTACTGCAGCGAGCGGAGACCAGCTAAAAATAGCGGCCTACGCCTGAAGATTGGTGTTGTGACAGTGCGCACAAGCGGTTGCTTGCGGAGACCGCAGCCTCAAGAGTGTAGTATGTAGTGCAACCTTGAACAGCAGCCTAGAGATCCATATAATTCTCAGCAGGAAGTGGTGACAGAAACTTCTGGGTGCAGACAACCGAGTTGAACAGTGAACGTGCTACTTGCCATTTTTCATCGCCACCGCCATTACAGAGGTTGGATCTGCTACTTAGCTTGCAACAAAGAAGAAAACAAGTTAGATTATTTACGACCTCTGTATGTGATCGAATCCACAATCTAGTTCTAAACTGCTATACCATTTTGAGCATTGCACCTAATTGCATTATCTTTTAACGCGGCATTGTGGCCTCAGGGCGTACCAGTCTAAGTCAGCAAAAAGTCGTAAGTGTTTACGCATACGCAGTACCGCATTAGAGTGAGATTGGCGGAGTGCCTTAAACACATTTCTGCGAACTTTCAGGTTAGCTTTAATGCCTGACATTGTATTACTTGTGTTTTGCGCAAGCTGTAAATGCTTGTAGAATTTAGATTTAGGCTTTATATAGCCCGTAGCTATTCAACGAAACTTTACTTTTTATTATTGACGGCGTAGATTATTTGCGTATTACCGTTTTGCATTATTTTATTCTTTGTATATAGTATACCGGCAGGCAGTACGACAGAGCGGTGCTGCGTAGCTCACGGAACTTGTAAAAGTTAAGCTCCGGTCTGCTTGGTCAGTACTTGGATGAGTGAACATCTGGAGAGCGGGCGTAGTGTTTTAGCTTAGACAGGCTCCACTACCTCAAGTACCTCCGCCGAATTTAAAAATGCACATACCCTCAGCGGCTCTGTGTGCCCTGCACCGCGACACTGTGTAAACGTTATAAGGAGTTGCAGATTATGTATCTATGTATGTATACATGTATACCATCATATAGAGTATATTCTGTTCATGTAAACAACCTTGGCTCTTATTTCTAGCGGGGTTGAGTGGTTTAATTTTCAGCATTAAAGGTGCGAAAGAGGCAGGCTCAGAGCAAAGCGGTGTTGACATGCCCATAGCCGCACTGAGGTAATAAACGGGGCTAGTGCATTGACGACTGAGTTAGCTAACAAACAAAGGTCAATTAAAATTTAAAGTAACGTAGGAGAGGGGCAAACGCCGCGTTACAATCTTATTAATAAATTAGTTTCCAATTTCAAATGTTGACTATTAAAGTATTATTTATGAAAGTTGTTTTCTAACAAGGTAAACAGGGAAAATTAATTTGTTCACTTATTTATAATTTTAACTTGTACTCTCTATTACAGAAATGCTAGTCGCAATATTGTAACACATTTCATAAAACTGAAGAAGACTATTTAATAGGTTGAAAGATATTTTTAACAAACCAGGGAATTCAATATGTACGTATAGTGTATAACTCTATAATTCTACTAGTTGTATAACTCTTAAATGCTCGCAAATAGTTTATATTAGCACTTAATAAAATGCAACAGTTTTTTTGGAAATCTGTAGCCTGCACGTCAACAGAAATAAACCAACCAACAAACATGCTCCTTAATTTTTTTAGTAATTAGTAATGATCTGTTAGAATAATTGATACAATCAGCAGTTATCAGACTTGTCAGCAGTCAGAATAAATCTTGAGTAGAATATTGAGGTGCAGTTTTGATAACGTCCTTACTTTTTAGGTTCTAGCCACCCTTTTTGTTATAAGTTACACAACACCCATATTTATTGCTGTGATAGTTCCCATCGAATTTGTATATTATTTAGCACAAAGGTTTTATGTCGCAACATCGCGCCAGCTAAAAAGACTGGAATCGGTGTCTCGATCTCCGATTTACTCCCATTTCGGAGAAACCGTTACCGGTGCATCAGCCATACGGGCTTATGGGGAAACCGAGCGGTTCATTAAAGAGTCCGAAGCCAAGGTGGACTTCAACCAGGTTTGCTACCATCCAAGCATTATTGCCAACAGATGGCTAGCCGTGCGGTTGGAGATGGTCGGAAATTTAATAATCCTGTTCGCTGCCCTATTTGCTGTCCTCGACCGGGAGCAGAACCCCGGCCTGGTCGGCTTGTCTGTCACGTACTCGCTCCAGGTACTGCCTAGTGGTGAAACTTAAATCACTCCTTTCACAAGTCTCTGTTTAGATCACGCAAACGCTCAACTATCTGGTGCGCATGACCGCTGATGTGGAAACGAACATCGTTCCCGTGAGCGCATTAAGGAGTATGGAGAGACAACTCAAGAGGCCCCTTGGGACATTCCCCACAAAGCTCCCCCGCCTACGTGGCCAGATGCAGGCACCGTCGTGTTTAAGGACTACGCTGTGCGCTATAGGCCTGGCCTCGATCTGGTGCTGAAGGGCATCAACTTTTCCGTGCGAGGCGGAGAGAAAGTGGGAATTGTCGGAAGGACGGGTGCTGGAAAGTCTAGCTTGACTCTTTCATTGTTTAGGTAATGTGCAGTAATGATAGTTTATCAAACTACAGAACTGGGTTGAGTGTATATGGTATAAATGTACTCTTAAATTTTCAAGTGTGGCTAACATGGGAAACTTAGGCAAAATGTTAAATACTTTTTCATAGATGCAAACATAGTTTTTCGCTTGCAACTTTATCATTTCTAAAAATAAACCTATCAATTATCATTAAAAATCAGAACAATAGCTCTATCTTGGCATTAATAGATAACTGAATTTTACACAAAAAACGAAAACTAAAATATTTAGAAAAAACATTAAAAAATTGTAGAATTCTAGTTGGTATCATAGCAGCAACTGGGATGCTGAATATTTTGTCTAATTTAATCAAACCTCTATATTAGTAGGTGTTTCAACATCTATTTTTTTAATATTCCGTATGCACTTCTGTGATTAAGTATTTAGAGTGGTCTCATTTTGTGCCTTATGCTGGGTAGAATTAGAAAAGTGATGGTGGGCATGTGGAACCCATACTGGGAGGAAGTATATTTTAAAAAATAGAATGTGTATTTTCATGTTCTATATCGATCATATGTATATTTCAGGTCATGATTTTAATAGAATGAAGTTATAGTTAAGCGCCATATTGAATTCAAGATTCGGATTTTAATTTTCTTTAAAAAAACTACACATTACCATGTTGGCTGTCAAATTAAAGATTATTAATTATACAACACAAATAACAAAGTTACAAAATGTCTGAAAATGTGGCCCAGTGTGTTTACATTTCGAACTTACAGTTGGATGCTAAATTTTCTAACATTAACAGTTACCTTTCGCCAAGTTAATCATTATCTGTTAATACATTGTGGTACTTGGACAGGCTTTAAAATATCTAGAGAGGGCGTTTCCAACGTAACCAAACAAGCAGACACTCATGCCAAATGTTGAAACCTGTCTAGAGTGCCTGGGACAGTGACTTAAAGGGTGTTTGTAAGCTTGACTACCAGATGACAGAACAAAATTCTATCAATTAGAGATCCTGTATATAGTTAGATAAGAGTTGAGAAAACACAAACGTCAGCGACCAAATTTGATCCAAAACATGCATGCGCAAAAATAGATACTGTTTAAAAGTCACTAGATCGTTTTATCTTATAGTTATTTAAGTAACAACGAATGTAAGGACCTATTAACATTTGAGGTAGGCAAGTACAAGCCAAGACGAAGTCGCGGCTTGTTGCCTGCCGAAAATGTTAATAGGCGATACATTCCGAGTTATCTTATTATATTTTTCCCGCTGCTTATCGAAATTTTCCTAAATTTTTGAAAAAATCGTTTGGTTTGTCACCTGTCACCAGGATTAGTTTTCGTGAGTCGTGTTACCTGTGAGTGTCACATGTCACATAAACACTTGCAATTTATAAACAAAACGTCTAAATCTGCATCTTGCTTTGCGAATTTTATTATCCTAGGAACTTAATAATAATATTAAGTTCCGTTGTCAAGAAAAAGCAGCAAACAATAGCTATTTAAGTAACAAGGAATGTAAGGACCTATTAACATTTGAGGTAGGCAAGTACAAGCCAAGACGAAGTCGCGGCTTGTTGCTTGCCGAAAATGTTAATAGGCGATACATTCCGAGTTATCTTATAATATTTTTCCCGCTGCTTATCGAAATTTTCCTAGATTTTTGAAAAAATCGTTTGGTTCGACACCTGCCACCTAGATTAGTTTTTGTGAGTCGTGTTACCTGTGAGTGTCACATGTCACATAAACACTTGCAATTTATAACCAAAACGTCCAAATCTGCATCTTGCTTTGCTAATTTTATTATCCTAGGAACTTAGTAATAATATTAAGTTCCGTTGTCAAGAAAAAGCAGGAAACAAATATAATCACCGACTTACACATTTTGTTACTAAGGCTGTATCACTGACTTACATGATCAGCAGCCGGAAAAAGAAGTTTATAAAATATCTGCTGCTACTTCAAAGCACTCAAAACATAGCGTGGAGTAGAGACATGCGGGGGTCCAATATATAAGACCCGCACCCGACCCGCGAACCGCAATTTCTGATATCTTAAACCCGCACCCGACCCGCGAACCGCAATTTTCAAATTTTTATACCCGCACCCGACCCGCGACCCGCAAGTTTTGCACTTTTAAGCCTCACTTGAACCCAAATTCAAATATTAGACCAGCACGTACCAGCAAACTTGCTTCAGATAGAATGCCCATACACAATAAAAAAGTTATTTTCACACTTCGGCGGTCAAATTATTATTAAGTATATTTTTTTATACCCGAACAACATTTATGTTGAAGAAATAAAGTTATACCCGTCAAACGACCCGCAGTTTCAAATCCGCACCCGACCCGCTATCCGCAATATTGATATAAATCCTACCCGCAACCCGACCCGCAATGCGGGTAACCCGCGGGTACCCGACCCGATGCAAGACTCTAGCGTGGAGTACTGTTTGTATCAGAAATAAGTAAGAAGCGTTAAAAATTGAAATATATATACACATTTCGTATAGCAGATATCTGACATTTCCTATAACGATAGTTTTTGCGTGTTTAAGGCTTCAAAGTGATCTTTAATAAAAATGTTTTTGAAGGCTTTTTCGAGTTTCTCGTTTTTATTCTTTGCATTGCGTAATTTTTTGCTCAGGATAACGTTATTCTTTTATAAATTGTTAATTTATGCATACGGGTTATTAATTTTGAATGGAAAACGCAATCCTTGTATAGAAATTCATACGTGGTTTGGGTAGCAGCTTCCTGTTTATTGCTATTTCTGTCTTCAAAGCAAATTTCAGACAAAGATCCAGCGGAAAAGTCATTTATAGGATTAAAGAAAATTTAATTTTCGGGTGTGGTTATATGATATGAAAATGAAGTAGAAACGGCAACACCTTTTAATTTCCTTCTGTCATCCACGCATACTTCTTCCCACTGGTTTTCATTAAAATGGACTGTTTTTGGTATGCTGCTCTTAGCTCTCCGTTTTTAAAATTGTTTTTAATAGAAAGCCGTGTTCGGATCTGTTTTTGCAGTCAATAATACAGCAACCCGTAATTTCAGACACTTAGATAAAAGTGCAGCTAGAAATATTTGCATAAAAACACAAATTGTTACATTTTCAGCGACAAGTTTTGACTTCAATGAACAATTTGTCAAATTTGATTAATGTGAAATTGTTTCTAAGGCAATGAATATTCAAATTCTTGATTGAAATATATAACGCGCGTGATCCACCAATCAGAATGAATTCCCTCGTTTTCTCAACTCTTATGTAACTATATACAGGATCTCTACTACCAATTAGAGTTCCTGTATATAAAGAGTTGAGCCATTGGATCCTCAAATCAAGGACCATGTGATTTAGCAGAACTATATTCCATTTGTTTATTTGAATAAAGTATGACAAACACAAAAGTGACATTAACTGACATGTCAAATCACAGAATTCATTTATTTAGAAAGCTGAAGCAAATTTCAAGAAAAATCAATTTAATTATGTAGAATGATTGAAATTTGAATTTTGCCGGTTAAATTTAGCTACTTTTTTAGTCCTAGTGTGTTACAAGTTATGATAAAAAGTATTTCAGAGGATTTATGTGAACTGCGGTTAGAAATAAACAGGTATTGAAATCTTGTGTTATAAAAAACCTCTGTTTATAATCTTTAGGTGTGGGTTAGGATGGTTAGCGGCAGCTGTAAATCTAGTATGAATACGAACTTAATGCTCGACAACTAATTTTAGTAAATTTGAGATGTTGCAATTCAACTTCCACAGCGTCATTTTGGTCATCTTAAGACTAGCTATGAACAACATTAACGAACAAGTACTCGAACAGGTTGTACAGACAAGAATAACGAGAAGACACTACTAATAGTATAACACCAAACACTGGCAGCAGGATGATCAATGAAAAGAATTCTGTACGGAATGAAGCTGATGCAAGTACGTTGAAACTATTCAAGCACGTTCACACCCCATTTTTCGTATACGATTTGTGTGCCAAAGGAGACAACACTCGACTGATAACTAAAACTGAGCTGCGAGGTGGTTATTTTTCAAATAGGTAATTTCATGGGACAAACTGCGGTTGGAGTGTGACAAACTGTAAAGCTATTCAACGAGTTAGCAAAGTACTAATTTATTTAGGCTAAAATGCAGTGTCAAAGACCACTTCTGCCTCGTGTGGAGGAGCTATTATTTTAGGTTAACTGCAAGTTTAAGATTTGTGTGTACTTAGTACGCACCTATATTACTAGCTCCAAGAATGGTAGTTCCAATTGCTGCTGTTACAAAGAGAACTGCGCGAACAATTTCAAGGTGTTTTCGAGTGGTCCATGATACGGCATTTTCCCTTTATTTAATAGTCGTACTTTGTGATTTTAATGTGAATCAGATAATTTAGTTACATACTAAAGAGTAATACATAATTCGTGGTAAAACAAGAATCAACAATAGGAACTAATTCGTAATTATTTTAAGAAATAAATTTTAAAAAAAACTGAAATTTACTTGGAATTGGACACGACATTCTTTTGTGCCACTGTTTTCTAAATTTAATTAGAAAATGATTAACAATTATTTATTTATAAGAACTGAATCCAAACTCGTACAATTACACATTAGGACAAAAATAAAAAATTATACTAGCTTTTGAATTTTGAAGGGCTTCCGGTTTAAAGAGGATGCCAGCCGTCAACTGAGCCCTTCTTTGCATCCCCTTCGATTTTGTTATGGAAAAACTGATCATCGGCAAAATGTACATTGCATAGACGGTTTTTTGCTTTGCATTCTTAATTTTGCTGTTATTTAGCCAGAGACGCCTTAATTTCTCATTCTTTCGAATACGATGCAAAGAATATCCCTGATCTGTTCGATTTTTACAATTAATCGCTGAACAACCAGCCATTGTAAACTATTTTATATTTCAACAAATTTAAAATATTTGTTATTTGTCACAACTGTCACAAAATGTGATTCTAATTTGTAATGGTTGCCATAGTCACAACTGTTCATGGGTATGCAGGATCTGCATAAAATTTAAATTCAACAAAAATCAGGTACTCCATGGTTTGTGGATCCAAATTGAGTAGCCTACATGTCCCAACTCTTTATATATAGAAACTCTACTATCAATCAGAGCCAGTTACTGGCTCTGCTACCAATAATCATGTGGTAAAGTAGTGGCGCCATCTGTTAGTACTATTGGAAAGTAACCCCCCCAGGAGCCGTTCAAGGTCATTCAAATCGGTATTTTGACATTAAAGGAACCGACTTGTTTGATTTATGTACGCTGGTGTTTACCAACCAAAATGTCAAACTATTGAAATAATTCTTTGAGAAGCTTGGCAGAACAGAGATTCGAAATCTATATCATTTGCCAATAAAGCTGTAACGCTGTAACTGAACATACGAAAGAGCTGCTTTTATTTGAAAACCTAAAGAGTTCTGCAAAGACGGAAGTAAGAAGAATTCTACTTTCAAATTGTCATTCATTTGGAATACCAACTAGAAGTTGAAATTGTCTGCATTAGATAAATTTGATAAATACTTTTTGTAATGATTTTGGTGGGAGGCGACGAGTAGCTATCAGCCGCGGCCTCGCCCCTGGCGTAAAACTAAATAGTTATGTGCCATAAAATGTTGTTGTACATTTTTGAAATCATAGAAGTACGTTTTTTTCAATAATACAAAGTTGATACAAAAACAATAACTAATTAAAATGTTCAAAAAACTAGTTGCACTATGAAATGCAAAATAAAAAATTAAAGTAAAGAACTTTTTACAGAATGAAAAATATTGAAAAATAAAGGAATCGAAGCAGGATTGCAGACACTTTGGCCATTTTGAGAACATTTGCTCGGTATTTCCTAGCCTAAGGTGCTATATTTATACGAGCAAGCTTGTCCGCCATTTTGAGTTACTGAAAGTGGCGGCAAATTCAAATTCTAGTTCCTCCCAATTAGCATACGGTAAGTCGGAAAAACAACGATCATGTCATTACATTTTATCCGTCTTAGAAAATACTGGTTTTTAAACAAATAAAAAGAAAGAAGAAAAAATCGGAACGAAAACACTAATAACTAACACGTACGTGGTTCAAACTAGAGAACTTTAATAGTACTTTAGTTCAAACAACAGTGACGAGTGACAGAACTCAACAGAATTGACAAATACAGTTGACAGCACAGAACAATGCCTACACACTGTATATAGATTTAAATAACCACACTTGGACGAAGACTGTAATTACAATTAGCATCGTAATGAAATGCACCAAATTTTAATCAACATGCAGTCTTCGTCTAGATCGAGCAGTGCGTACTCGAACGGTTTCAGGTCTTGCTTGGTTGACAGACGACAGCACGCACGGTTACCGGTCAGTGCAGCCAACGGCTTGGCGCTAAAATTCCTGTGACACAAAATCTAGTGGAATAAGCTTGCTGGTTTATAAAGCACTCTAGCCTAGCCATGTATAATGACTACATGCATTGGAACACGGAATTAGACGTCCTGAATATGGTTTTTAATGGCATTTCTTGTTGACAGAATCATCGAAGCAGCTCAAGGCGATATATTCATTGACGGCATAAACATAGCCGGAATAGGTCTCCATGCCTTACGATCTCGTCTCACTATTATTCCTCAGGATGCGGTGCTGTTTTCCGGAAGTCTGAGAATGAATTTGGATCCATTTAACACACACGCCGATGAGGAAGTTTGGCGATCCCTCGAACATGCTCATCTTAAAGAATTTGTCAAAGGTTGGTATAAACCCACCACTTCCAGCATTGCACTAACAAAATAGTTATTTATGCATTAAGGGAGATATGAATATGTTTTTTTCCTTGAGGTTGACATGTGTTACACACCGAGGGCCTCTGGCCCGAGGCCTGTAAGTCAACCAAAGGTAAAGACAATTAATATCTCCCGTGGTGCATACAATATTTTTTTTACTAGCATATTAGTAAGGATAGTATGAAATTTAAAAATGTCATAATGACATTTAAAATTGGAATATGTAAGTAACATCAAGGATTGCCTGAATGTATAGTTGCTAAGACGTTATTTGTAGTTGCATGGTTACCATGAGTTTGAGGGAGAAATTATTTGACAAGTTCCTTGGGAGTTATGAGTAGCTTTTCATATTTTCGGCTGCTCCATCGAATAACACAGTATGTGATAATAAGTAAAATTGTGGGAAACAAGGAAACACTTTCGATCGATGGCCCCACACTCTGCATGCATTCCCAAAGGTAAATCCCGTGTATTTGCAGTCTGTATTAAGGTATAATTTTTACTGTGTGACCAAAAATCTTGCAACCCTAAAGTTTCATGGTAAAATGTAGGTACTGTGTTTTGAAATCCAATGGGTGGGCGGAAGTGAGGATTAAATTAATTTTCTACACAGTATCTACAAGAACAGTTTTATTTTTTTTTTACGATAGCTACACGATTTTTTTATCAAAAAGATATGCTGGACAACTTAAACAAATACAAAAACAATAAAAATAACCAAAATTTATGAATTACCGCCCTGCACACCAATAACAAACACTCAGAAATTAAGGTTATGTAAGTACGTTGAGTGAGCATGTCTGCAACAAAACACAGTATCACGTATATGCTGTGTTATAAATAGAATTTTGACAAAAAAGTTTGCTAGGTGTTTTTTCTAAAACACAGTAACTACCAGATACTGTGTTTTCTTTGGTTCTTTCGAAAATTATAATGACTTGCTGTGTTTTGAATTGGAGAACAGAAGGAATGCATGTAGATACTGTGTTTATGGGTAGCTGTAAATAGGTAACCAGTATAGATAGCTCAAATCTGATTAGCTAGAAAGATGCATGACAACACAGTATCTACATATGAACATTCAGCTCAATTTCACAAAAAATGTTGGATACTGTGTTTTTCGATGGAGCAGCCGTTTTGTTTCTATGACGAAAATGTACAATATCATGTTGCTAGTAAATAATAGCTATTTTTGTATTAAGGGCGTGAAGGAGGCGATTTTGGCCCGCGGCGGAATTATAAGCCAGAGGCCCGAAGGGCCCAAGGATTATAAAACGCCAAAGAGCCAAAATCGCCGTTCACGCCCGAAATGCAAACAAGATTTTTTGTAAAATCCACCATAAAGCTTTGAAAAATAAATGGCACGATTCGTTCTCAAAAATCAAATTGTTGTTGGTTGCCAATGTGATGCTGGTTTTTTAGGCCTTAAGGCGCAAAAGGCATTATTTACGCCCGCAAATTATTTTTAGGCCTTAGGGCGCAAACGGCACTATTTACGCCCGCAAATTAATGCATAAATGACCATATTTTAGTACGATTTTACAAAAACATATTTTTAATTGTATTTAGGTTTGCCATCCGGTCTGAACCACGAGGTATCAGAAGGCGGCGAAAACCTGTCGGTAGGCCAAAGGCAGCTGATATGCCTAAGCAGGGCCCTGCTGCGCAAAACAAAAGTTTTAATCCTCGACGAGGCCACGGCTGCAGTCGATCTAGAAACCGACGACTTAATTCAACGAACAATTAGGACAGAATTTAAAGATTGTACCGTTCTTACAATAGCACATAGATTAAACACAATTATGGATTCCGATAGAATAATTGTTTTAGGCCTAGCAACTTGCTGCAAAATAAACAATCAATATTTTATGGTATGGCCAAAGATGCCGGTCTAGTTTAATTCTTAGGCAAATACGAGTGGTAGTGTTTTTGTTGCACAACTTGATAGTCAATGTTTGTCTTGTCGAAAATTGAAAATTCTAAGTAGAAATAATATTTGCAAATTACTTTTAAATACTGCTACTGTACATTTTTAAATTATTTTAAGTTTTTACTTCATATACCTCTTCTGTTTACAATAATGGAGTATCAGTTACACATACAAAGTGGAAATGTACTTGTACTGAACGCAAATATGAAGTAGGACATTTTTATAATTATTAATCCTTAATGATCTTTAATTGTGGATAGAATTTGTCATTAATAGTACAAACTTACATGTGTACACCTGTTTTTCATATAGCTATTTTTTTAGTATTTACAAACTTGCCTTACCTTGTATACTTTTGTGAAAAAGTTACGACGTGTATCAGTAAAGATCTTGGAATTGTGATACTCAATTGAGCAAATGTAGTTAATTAATTTTATCTTATTCGGTGTTGTTGTAGACTATTTATCTAATTAATTTGATTATTGTTAAAAGGATTATTATCGCACTCACTGCGGAAATGGATATTACCGCACTCATTTTTACAAAACAATACATTGAACCAGAATCTATTAATGAAGATAAAATATTGAACAATACACGTTTGCTTATGGCACTTAACGAGACTCGTTTCGTTAACATGTTTCTTATCAAATTTGTATCGTTAATATATATTATTATGTACGTTTCTATTATAGTACTTATACACAGCAATATGTACAAAGAGCGTTTGAAGAAATCTTTTGTTTTGTACTTACAAGTATTCAAAACTTTCATAGGGTACCAGTATTTTTTAGCCATAGCTTATTTTATACGTATTGTTCCTGTTTTACCAGTTATAATGTAATATATTACAAAATAAACAATATTGTTATGTATTTTATAATGTAGGTGCTCACGAAAGTGTTTAGAAAATAAAAATACAACTACAACAGAGTGTTTTTTGTGTAACTATATGATTAATTCTGTTGTAAGCTGAGTTCTACAATGCAGTAACAAACGCACGACAAAGATTGCTCAAAACTCACTGACATTATTTACTACGGTACAGAACACCGACTACACTGATGCTCTGAACTGGAGTAAACAATTGACCTCATATGGTGTCAAATGGATTGGCCAATGTTTACTTTGATTGAGAATCTTTTCTTGTTAGTCATAAATGATTTTTTCGATGCAAAAACTGTGCTTTTTGTTGATGATGCTAGTTTTATAAACGGTTAGCAAGAGAGTCTATAGATAAAATAAATTGTTGGTGTTTTAATGCGGCTTTTTACCTAGCCCTATACTCTACTGTACTAATATTATTTTATATTGCCCTGGGTTGCTAGCTTATTCAGTCGGAGAGGTATAAGACTGTATTTACATCGTCAGTGTGACTAAGGACAAACCAATATTGTTTTGGGTTGGCTCATTGTCACGGGAAATGCTGAACATGCAAACGCTACTAGCAATAAAAACCTAACAGTTTACATAAACAACATATAATCTGTAAGAAAAACAAAAACAAAAGAAAATACGTATAAACAAATACACAATAAAAATGTCGTGTGCCACATGTATGAAAACGCCTTAAATAGGTCGCTATCAACGCAAAGTTAAATGCCACTAGCGCGAAATGGAATTCCACGCACAAATAAACGCGCGCCAAGCTGTCTATTCTTAAAATGGGATCGTACTCGAAGCTCTGGAATACGAGGTAGCGTGGGCGGGTTCAAATGAAGTAACCGCTAGGTTCTGCCCGCATATGATTTTCAGTGCTCTCAAACAAGAGAACGATAGGCCCAGATGCCACAATAATATTTCACCTTGCACGGTGGTTATAGCTAACAATTAACCTGGCTTTTGGTTGTTCCCAAATGTTCTCGTAGTGGCACAAGAAAGGCGCTACTTCTATAGCGTCGAAATGATAGCTTCCTTTTAGCAGCGGCGGCAGCCTTTGGCTATGGTTCACCAGTATATCGCTGCTTTCGGAAGCTGCGTTCACACTTGTTACGATACTTTTGGAGTGTCCCCCGTAGTATTGAACTTTCGCTAGCTGAATTTTTGAACTTGAATATTTATGGTTGGCTTTTGTCAATTTTTGCATGCTTTAAACTGGGTATAACTAACTGTATCTTATTTTTAATTATTTACCTATAATTATCTAGCAGTTTGGTAAGCAACTCCTCGAATAATTACCCATATTCTACTAATTAAATTTATTTTGGTCATATTCCTACAGATATTTGTATATGGCGCTTAGGCAACCCCTGTTGCAAATTATTCTGCACTATTATATTTGTTGCTAGATAAAGGATATCATTTCTTGCAGTCACACTATTCAGGCTGGTTTTTTCGCATCTTCTGGCCCAAAAATTTTGGAAAGTTTTGATAACTGGTAGCTGGTGGATTTTTGAGCTCTTTCCCATTTTAAACTTGGTGCAGGCTGCTAGTGCCTCGGCCGTGTGCTTAAATTTGTGAGCTAATTAGTATAGCTCAGCTCCGTTTTGATTTTTCGGAGGATCTGAAAAAGCACATGTGCCCTTAAGACGTTCGTATTTGATTTGGTTATACTTACGTCCTTCGCAACTGCGGATTCGTTTGAGGCCGGCATTGTTTCTGCCCTTTCCTATGGCTCAATTCCAGCGTGAGGTAAGATAAGGCCAGTTTCTTCTTATTTGGGACTTATTTGGGCGTTGTGCGTTATAGCCATTTACTGTGGGATGCCATTTCCTGTCGGCTACGATCTTGGGAGAGTTTGGACGCTTCCTGCGAGAGGTTGGACTCCTATCTGAAGAGGCTTAGCATTCCTCGTTCGGCTGTTCTTCGCGGGCACCCAAACCGTCGATTCGGGCTCCTGAAATTAGCGAGTAGTTAAGGAATTCTGCCATTCCCTGGGAGCTACGCTAGAGGGTGTAGCACTGCAGTCACCTGCGACACAATCACCGCTTCCTCGGTCCGCTGGGCCTCCCGCTGTGCCTGCCGGAACCCCCGTTGCTTCTGCCGTCGTCGCCCCCCCCCCCGCAGGCCAAAGGTTAGGAGCCGACATGTTTTTTTCTACAGGCAAGAAACTGATTTAGTTATCACTCCTTGTGCTTGGTGTAATCTTATAGTTAGTTATTAGAATCTCGTCTCGTTAACAGATAGGGCATGTATGATATTTTTGGCATAGCAATGCTTCGTCTAGTTAGATGTTAGTGCATGCTTTTGTATAATTTTAATGCGTTATTATGATAGGGCTATTGCAAATTTCGAGCGCCCATTTTGTGCAGGCTACTGATCTTTATTGAATCTTTAATCGAGCTTACCCGAATTGGTAAAAACAGCTCTGCGGCTTAACCCTGTAGGAGCCTTCGGTTTTGAATTGGCCCCGAACCACGGCGTCTCCGTGGAACCTACGAATTTACAGTTTAAATTAGCCCTCATGTTGCTGCCTTATTTGCATTCATGGGCAGCCTGCCGAATTAACGTCAGAACGCTTACTAGAGTCCTGTTTAGGTGGTTCCGCTGCTGAGGACTGGGGGTTTGTCGGCCGCCGCGCCCCATTAAGCTCCCCTGCAAGTTGTATGTTAGGTCATCCGCGCTAGTATTTTAGTTTTAAGGCAGTACTTACCGCATGTTGCCTACGGTTTGCTCGATATCCTCGGGTTTATTTCGACGCCATTTGCATGTCGGTCGCTGAGGTCTGACGTCATATTTAGCGTATAGTGGCTAGAGAACCGATTACGGTAGCCGATTGTCTTACTTTGGAGTCGCGTGAACCCGTTAATTATTTTGTCGGAACTCTGTTTGCGGCGTTCGCGATTTTTCCGCGTTATTGTAATTTATTTGCGAGCCTCTACGTAGGTACAAGTTTGCCGAAGGTTTATTCAAGCGATTGCTTTAGCGTTCATTTATGTACCTGATGTATTTCTACTGAGAAAACTGCTCTGTCACTATATGGGCATATAGCCTGGTAGTTTTGACATTAGAAATTTTGGGATAATTACTTTAGAATCTTTCTGAGCTGATATTCGGGGTTTCGCATCAGCTGAGCGCTTGCATAACCTGGCCCTGCTATATCCTGCCTCACAGGGACTAATCTTTTTTTTTTGTTTTGTAATTCAATACTCGCTACGCTCCGTTTTTAACCGCGCAATGTTTTAATGTGTTAGCCCATTTACAGGTCATAGTTATTACTGCTCGTGGGCCACTGTTTGCTCGATATTTATATTTATATTTATTATTGCATGTCGCATACTGTGTGTTTTCTTTGGTGTTGCTAGAAATATACAAAGGTTCATACTTATTGCCAAGTATCGCCTTTGCTACTTGTAACTAATTTTGCCTACTGCCTGCTGTGATTTATATATATATATGTTATCCATGCACTATAGTACCCACCAATATTTAAAATAAAGCTGTGATCTATTCATTGGTTGTTGATTTGCTTATTTTTGACTTGCTGGTTTTTATCTTCGACCTTGTGTAAGGTCCGGCACAAGGAATTGGATCTGAGTCTAGGACCTGGCGCCCACTCCTTTTTTTACTTTCCCATACCCATAGGTATAGGGAAGTCTTGGAATCATGAAAATTTTGGAAATCGAGATTTTCACAGAAATATCCGTTTTGGACCTCTAGGAACCCAAAAAAGTGGTTTTTAAAAAATGTCTGTCTGTGTGTGGGTGTGTGTGTGGGTGTGTGTGTGGGTGTGTGGGTGGGTGACGCTCCTACAGCCGAAAGTATTGCTCCGATTTTGATGCGCTTTGGAATGCGGGGGTGTATCGAAAATTCATCGACAAAATAAGCTTTTCAAAAAAATCCGAAACCGGAAGCGGAAGTTACGCATGTTTTTTTGGTACGATTGTTTTCGTGATTAAAATTTTGAAAATTTTATCGCGGATAACGATAGAGGGTCGTAAGACAAATCTGTTAGTTTTTTGCCGAACTCGTTAGGTTTAAAATGAAGGGCGCTATGATTTTTTGAAAATTTTGTGTTTAACGCCCTATTACTCAAAAACGGATGAATCGATTCAATTGATTTTTGTTTTCTGAATAGTATATGAAGGCTAACATGAGGTGATATAAAAAGTGTTTTGAAAAATATTAAGGGGCCTAAATTACAAATTTTCAAAATTTTGGAAATTTTCTAAAAATCATTTCTCAAAAACTGCCCACAGGAATTTGTTTAAACTTCATACACTGATAGACCCCGAAAAGGGTTATCGATCTGTTTTTTAAATAATCTCATGAATTATCTGTGGCGCCCTCTACGAAGCTTTGAAGTTTGAAAATTTAAACCCCTTTAATTAATAAACAAAAGAAGATAGGTAGCTGGGGTTTTCACTGAATTGCTCAGTGCATAATGGAGCATATGAATATGCAAAAACATATTACACTCGTGGATATATGTAAGCGCACCGGCCCCCTCCCCCCTCTATTTTTGAAAAATAATGTTTTTATTTTAACGGTTGTTATATTTTTGCGTCAAAGAATCATTTTCCGCAAAAATAAAAAAATCGATTTTGTATGCCCTAGAAAATATAATTTCCAGGTACTTGGAAAATTTCACCTCGGTGCTACAGCCGTTTTGAGGAAAATCATACATAATAGCACAGTGGCGGCTTGTCCACTTGGCGCCATCTACAGAAGCTCGGTGGTCACGTTTTGAACTACACATCTTATAACATAAAATCGTAGCTCTCTTTGTTTGCTTGTAACTATGTTTGTTCGCTATCTCCTCCGAAGATACTGGACCGATTAAGTTGTACGATGGCTTAAAAGTTTGCTAATTTTCAGACTCATTTAATTAACTTCTCTAGGCAGCAGTATAATTTAATTAACTTCTCTAGGCAGCAGAGCGGAGCGCCTATCGCTGTCTACTATTAGCTCAGGTGCGCGCATTATTCAAACAGGAGAGTGTGGTTCTGCGGTAAGCGTGCTGGCCTATCACGCGGGAGCCCCGGGTTCGATCCCGTCGATGCATCTTTTTTTAAAATTTATATTAATGAATCTCTCTTAATTTTGCGAACCGAAACGTTGTTCGGGTGACTCACTAGTTCTTTTATATTTACCCGCAATTTACGTGAAAGTGTAAAGGCGTGTAAAGGGTGAAGACGTGAGTCATCGAGTTGAAATTTTGATATGTTGTAAAGACTGTTGAATAAAGACGATATGAACAGTTTCCAGTATGGGAAAGTCCAGGGAGGTAGTCACGTCCACTTTTTTGTGTTCTCTTTCAGCATAGCTGGAACCCTGCGACCCTCGCGGCGAGCTAGCCCCAACTAGGCCGATAGTTACCAGCCGGCAAAATAACCAATATAACTTTCGTCAAAAGGTAAGGCCGACCGTCTATCTTCCCTTACACACTCAGGGTTCCTTGTGTGACGATGGCAAATAATGCAGGCCACAACACACTGCCCAGAGCACTTTTAGTGCTGTTATTAGCACGCTTAGCACCTCCGTTAATTGTTACCCACGAGTCGCTTGTCTGCTTGCCACACGCATCTTTTACTGATTTGGGTGCGAATGCATCTCCCGCGGGTCTTCATGCCATCGTTACAATTCTACTTATCACTCCGCTACCCGGAAGCATTTTTCCGTTTCCTACAGTTCTAGCGCAACCGAGTGCGCTAATCCTGTAGGAAACGGATGCGAGACCTGCAACTCCGTTCCCTAAGGGGCTAGCGCACCGCCTGCAATTATTATTATCGCGCTATGACATGCGCGTCTGCGTACCCTCAACAATGAACTTATGATTCGCGCCTTTAAGCAATCAGGTGATTTATACGTCAATTCGTTTGTTTATTGTGTTTAGGTAGTGCTTTGTTTGGTGAGTGTTGCTCAAACCTTATTGCAATGGAAGGTATCATAAAGCAGTTTGATGATGAATGTCGCATTCTAAAATGTGATTCGACAAATGAAGGCGAGTACGAGGTATTAGTTAGAACCAAAGTATCTAACGAAGCCTGCAACAGCCAGTGTGTCGAATGGATCAAAAATTTTTCTGCTGTGACAAAAACACAATGGATTGTCCATCAAACCTATAACAATTTGCAGACACTTCAATTTAGAAAAAATTTCGTTTGTCAACACAGCAGTAAAAATAAAACAAGGAAACAAGACAGCACACGTGTCGAAATTTAAAATGTCCTGCTAAATTGATTTTTAAAGTAAATAAATCTAACAAATACACGAAATTGAGAGACCCACTGTTGAAAGAAAATCTAAACACAATAATTGAGGTAAGTCATCAACCAGCTAAATTAGAATTATGCGTTGCTTAAAATTATTGCAAAACAGTGTTTTAGTACTAAAATATGGCAAGAAAGACCCAAGGTAAGGGGTTGACAAGCGCTTTTTTAACTTTTTACCCACTTTTGCGATAAATTAGGTGGGACATTTAAATTCAAAAGTTTGTGACTTAATTTCCTACAAATTAGTCTACTTTATAGTATAGATTTGTTAATTACCTCGCGCTTGGGAACGCCTTAAAGTTGTAGCGGAAAAACGCGATGGTGAAAAATGCACCAACAATTATTTTGGGGTATGATGTTTTTAGGTCCATTACAATGATAAATAAATATCTAAGTCAAAAAATCTTAGGTAGGATTTTTGTAAGGCATAAGTACAGGTTTACTGGGCTATTGCACAGAGGTATCTGTTGTTCTGTTTCTATTAGAGTTCCTATATGTAGTTGAGTCATTGAATCCACAAATCCAGGACCATGTGATGTATCAAAGATATATTTCATTTGTTTCATTTGAAAGAAGTATGCCTAAAGTTTAAAATTGGCAAAAATCAGGTACTCCGTGGTTTGTGGATCCAAAACAAGTCACTCTACATGTCCCAACCCTTGTATATACAGTGACTCTAGTTCATATCAGAGTCAGTGTAAAAAGGCCGCCATGTTTACTCCTATATTACAGGGTGATCAGCAATAACTGATTGAGTTATGTCTAAAATGTTACTTGAAATTGACAAGACTGCACTCTATGTCAAATTCGAGGTTAGCAGGTTTTGTTTTGCGTCAGTCTGTGTCAAATAACAAACAAAACCTAACCTGCTAACCTCGAATTTGACATAGACTTGCAGTCTTGCCAATTTCAAGTAACATTTTAGACATAACTCAATCAGTTATTGCTGATCACCCTGTAATATGGGAATAAACATGGCGGCGATGGCGGCATTTTTACGGACCAAATAATGGCGGTACTCTCCTATATACACTGACTCTGGTTCCTATTACATACAATTATATGTTTTTATTTTCAGATTAATTTTGTTCATAATCACCGAATCAATGTTGCTGAAGCCTTTAGCTACCTACGAATGAGCGTGGAAACGAGGGAAACATTTCAAAAGTACTTTGAAGCCGGATTGTCACCCAGTGAAGCAAAAAGTTTTCATAGATCATGCCTAGTTGCAGCTACACCTGTAGAACAAATATGTGAAATACTTGCTAATGCTCAAGTAAATCCACTTGATCGTACCATATATCATTTATATGAAACTTGGCGGTAAGTTTTTTTATTTTGATTGTTATATTTTAGTTGAAAAAGTGTAGATATTCAATTTTAGGAAGGAAAAATACGGTACACGAGAGATAAAGAGCGTCGTTAATAAATTCTTGGAAAAAAGGGAATATTTTGAGACACATGGGGTAAAAATTAATATTCACGAAAATCCTTTTTACTGCGTATTAATTACGCCTTTAATGCAAAGGGCCCATACCTGTCGTTTTGCAGGGGAAGTTGCCTTTGTAGATTCGAGTGGTTCTTGCGATCAAGGCGGTTCTTCTGTTACGTTCATATTCGGAGGTTCCAAAATAGGTGGCGTACCACTATGTTGCATAATCCATGAATTTCAGACAGAAGAGGTATACGAATTGTGCTTTAAGGAGTTTCGTAACTTGATTGGAAACGAAGGATTTTATGGAAAGGGATTCCCAGCCATCTTTATGACAGACGATAGTTTTGCCGAAAGGAATGCGCTGAAAAAAGTCTTCCCACATTCTGTCCTACTACGGTGCACGTTCCACATCCTACAAGCTGTGTGGCGGTGGCTATGGCAGAGTTCCAATAATATTATTGAAACTGATGATCGAAGAACATTGATGCTCTTATTCCGCGATGTTCTTTTAGCTCAGAACGAAATTTACTGTGAATTGAAAAAAGAAACGTTATGTAGTCACCCTATGGTTAATAAATATAATTTGTTTCTTGAATATTTTCAAAATCAATACTGGATTAGAAAATCTGAGTGGTGCCACCGTTTTCGCAAAGAATATACCACAAGAGGGCATAACACCAACAATATAATCGAGGTTTCCATTCGTATATTCAAAGATCAAGTTTTAAAGAGGTGCAAAGCTTTCAAAGCAATATATTTGGCCCATTTTGTTTGCGTTTCATTGGAAGAATTTTATAAGCAAAAAATAATTTCATTTGCGAATGGACGTGGTATGAAACTTCAGATTTTCTTTAAAACATTTTGCTATAAGGCCTGCCTTCAGGCTGTGGAAAAAAGGACAGACACAACTTTTGCAGTGGCATCTTCAGAAGATCGCAATCTTTTGTATACAGTTGACATAACAATTGAGCAATGCGATTGTTCAGCAGGAGCAGGAGGAAAATTCTGCAAACATCTTTGTGCAGTTTACAACACAGGTGTTAATTTGCTAACTACCCCACATCTGCTATTCTCTGACCGCGTTGAGCTTGCCAGTTTGGCACTTGGAAAGAATTTTGATAGCACCTTTTTTATGGGTATGAAGGTATTGAAATAACCAACGGCAATCTGAACTAAACGTTTTATTTAATTAAGTATTACACACTGTGTGTACATAAGCGAAAGAACATAGCAACGTTAACAACCGTACCCTTACGAGGACCGCGTTCAAGTGAACAAGTTCTACGCACAACTAAAAAAGTCACTAACAACTAGAACCTTAGAAAGTTAATTCCACTAGATTTTGAATTATATCTTAACACTTCCTTCCAAAATATAGTTAGCCTAAAACAATTACACCAAGCAGAGCTCGTAATTTTGAAAACCTTACTCGAGCTAATGGTTTAGTCATAACATCAGCAACTTGATCGTCACCTTGTATATGCTCAACCCTAAGTTCACATGCACTAAATTTCTCACGTATAAAATGAAATTTTACATCAATATGTTTAGAACGCTTATGAAATTCAGGGTTTTTGACAAGTTTGATGGCACTCGCATTGTCTACAAAAAGTGTCGGAGTGTGAATTACTTCGGATACTTCTGAGAGGAGCCGCTTCAGCCAGATGATTTCTTTTACAGCTTCACTAGCAGCTATGTACTCCGCTTCCATAGTTGATAGGACCACACATTTTTGCTTTTGGCTTGACCAGCTGATTGCACTACCATTGTACTTGCAAATCATACCACTTCTTGAACGTCTGGTTTCGACATCCCCAGCGTAGTCTGCATCACTGTATGCTTCCAGTACACCGATTTTGTGGTTCGCCTGGTACAGCAACCCAAATTCCATTGTTCCTTTCAGATACCTGAAGATCCTTTTCACTGCTCCCCAATTCGAAGCTCTGGGATGGGCCAATGCTTCCGATACCTTGCTAACTGCATACATAATGTCAGGTCTGGTGGGAACGGCTAAGTACATCAGACTGCCCACAGCTTCACGATACGGAACGTCAGCCTCCAGCAGCAAATCATGGTCTTCATCAGTAGTACCATTTTCAGAGGGCGTCCCCACTGCATTTGACTCGTCCATCCGAAACCGCTCCAGAATCCTCCTGACATAGGCATGTTGTCCTTTTGATTTGGCAGTGTCTCCACTAACTCCCACGTGTTATTTTCTTTTAATGAAGCCAGCTCCTCATTCATCGCAGCTTTCCATTGATCTGCTTCGCTGCTCTGCATAGCTGCACCATACGAGCTCGGAGTTGAACACTCTGCAAAATAGACATAATCACGCAAATAGGATGGTTTGTTGATTTTCCGGCGCCCTATTCTTTTCTCCGCTTGTCCTTCTGCTTCGTCACTTGACAATGTTTGAACGGCTTCCTCCAGGGCAGTGGCTTCCTTTACGACAACAGCTTCCTCCAACTCACTGACTTCGGCCAAAGGCAAAACTTGGAGCTCTTGTTTTTCTTCATCTTTTACAAGTGACACATGAAGTTTCCTTTTCAAAGGAGTTTCATCCTTGAAGATGACGTCGCGACTGAGAACAACTTTATTTTGTTCTTCTATCCACACTCGATAGCCATCTTTATCGCCACAATAGCCAACAAGTTGTCCAAGAACACCTTTTTTATCCCATTTCTGTCGTTTTTGTTTTGGTATATGTACAAAACACTGCGTACCAAAGATTCGCATATGATTGAACGTCGTACTGCTTTTACCATACCATAGTTCACTAGGCGATTTCCCCTCGACAGATGTTGGACCAGTACGATTAAGTACATGTGCTACTGTATTCACAGCTTCGGCCCATAACTTTATTGGCAAGTCTTTTGCATGGATCATTGAACGTGCACATTCCACTAACGTACGGTTTTCTCGTTCTGCAGCTCCGTTCTGCTCGGGTGTGTATGGCATCGACACTCGAAAGTTAATTCCACTTGATTTTAGAATTCCGCTTACAGTCACATTATCAAATTCTTTTCCACCGTCGCTTAATAATTCTTTTATTGAATGCCCGGCTGTCTTTGCTTCGTTTACAAAAGTTTTTAAGCATTCCGCAACTTCAGCTTTTGATTTTAAAAAGAACACACGCCTAAACTTTGTGTAATCATCTTTAAAACACAGAAAATACCTCGCACCACCTGGTGATAATTCCTGCATGGGCCCGCAGACATCGGCACTAATTTGTTCACCTGGTGCAGTCGATCTATTTCCCCGGCTTCTGAAGCTTCCACGATGTTGCTTTCCGAGCACACAGCCATCACAGAATTCTTCTTCTGCTGTGACACTGATTCCCTGCTGCTGCAGTAACTTTTGAACGTGTCTTTTGTTTTGATGACATAGCCTTTCATGCCACAATTGTACAGTTTCGGTGGCCGATGCAACAAACACCTCAGCCGATGCCTCTGCTTTACACACGCGTAATTTTAAAATATAAAGTCCCCTCGAAGTTCTATTTCCCACTAATCGCACTATACCCCCTTTCACAAACGTACAGCCATCACGATCAGCCTTAAATTCAAAGCCCTTGTCCATTGTTTTCCCGATTGAAAACAAGTTGCGTCCAATTTTTGGAACGTACCACACGTCTTGCAAATGATTCCTATGCCAGACACCGTTCACCTTCATTTCCACGTTGATGGTACCTTGTCCGTACGCATGAATCACTTCACAGTTCCCCATTTGAACTTCCCGCGGAATTTCAAAAAGTTCGTACGATATGAAGTAGTTTTTATTGTGCGTCATATGCGCTGACGCACCCGAATCCGCAAGCCACTGTTCGCTGTCTGTCACATCTTCGATGCACACGAATGCTTCGCTCGATGGCGCCACTTGCCTTTTTGAATTCGATGCACTTCCGGTACTCTTGTTTGGGCAATTTCTCGCAAAATGTCCTCCTTTATGACACTTGAAGCACTTCCGCTTGTCTCTGTCGAATTTTCCATTAGCCGTCTTCGTCTTGGTAGCTACCAAGGCCGATGAATCACTTCGTTTTTCAGGTAACCTCATTTCAATGAGACGGAGTCTTTCGGTTAATTTATTTACCGTTCGATCTGCCAGTGGCACAGACTCCCACACACTTTTAAACTCGAAATATTCACCTGGCAGCGTCGACATGATTCGACTCATTAGCAACAAGTCTGGCAGCTCGGTATTAACCAATCTCTTCAGCTCGTCATTGAGTTCGCGAAAATTACGCTCAAGCCGAGCCACATGCGCGGCAATTTCTTCGGAAGGATCTTTATCGCTGCTGAAAAAACTCTCCATCAGCCGATCTACTCGTTGTCCGGAACTCTGCTCGTAAACCGAGAGCAATTTCTTCTAAACAGCTTCCGCTGTGTCACACGATGCCGTTAAATCGACGTTGGCGTCGTTGAGGCTGCTTACTATAATTAGTTGGGCCAAAGCGTCACATTTATTGTAAATTTTGACCTCCGACTCGAACGCTCTTTTCTGTTCCTCAGTTGCTTCTTGATCCGGTTTTGTAGGCACGATCCGGTTACCACAGGCGATGTCCAGGACATCGTGATGACGCAAAAGCAGTTCCATTTGCCTTCGCCACTTGCTCCAATTACTGGCACCTTCCAATTTTTCTAGTTGCGTCTTGAAATCCATTGTTTGAATTTTATAAAAGTTCACGCAAACCAAACACTGGAAAGTTTTAGTTTTTCGGGACCACGTGGTACCGTTCACGTTTACGCTATTTGCACGTTTTATCCAAATCTTAATACACAGTTACAAACATGCTGGGGCCATAACCTATTGAAATAACCAACGGCAATCTGAACTAAACGTTTTATTTAATTAAGTATTACACACTGTGTGTACATAAGCGAAAGAACATAGCAACGTTAACAACCGTACCCTTACGAGGACCGCGTTCAAGTGAACAAGTTCTACGCACAACTAAAAAAGTCACTAACAACTAGAACCTTAGAAAGTTAATTCCACTAGATTTTGAATTATATCTTAACAGAAGGAAACAAACAGTGAGATGATACAATCACCATCCTGCGGTAATCGGGATTTTGAACAGCCTATGCGAAGTGAACTGGATGGTAATATTGTTCCAACTGAAGGAGTGCAACCGTCAGATAATTCTTCTGATGAGATAGCTGAGGAGTTTAAAGCTGAACTTATATCCCTTCAGAATAATTTAAAGAAACTTCATATTTTCGCAGAGTCTCATCTTTCCAAATTTATGCTGAAGAACATCAAGGAACTAAACGCAAAGATAAATGGTATTGAAACTGAACAAGATTTTTACGAAATTTGTTCAGCGATAAAAAATATAAGGCCTGGGAGACGAATCAAAGTCCAACCAACATCAATTGCGCGCCGTAAAAAGAGAGAACTGCGTGCAGGCACGAGAGTGATGCAGGCAGGTAGACCAGCTAACACCGAACTAAAGACGAAAGTTAATAAGAAGAAACGAGCATTGAGTGCAAATATTTTTCTCAACACAACAAATGCAAAAAGTCATGGCAGTGCTCACTAGTTGTTCAGAATATTAATCTGTATTTTTTATATAATTTCTCTAGTCTAGTTTGTACTTATCTCCTTTATTATTGTTACTTAGGATAGGTACTTACTTACCTACTTAGCCTTGTACGTACCTACTTAATAAAACATTTAGTAAAACTTTGTATGCCAGTTTTTGACAGTATGACTATTATTATTATTAATATTTTTATATGTACCTACAAAGAAGGTGCGCCTAGAAAGCTTATTGCAGAGTGCTTATTCGCATGTGTGTGCGCTAACCCCTTAGGAAACGGAGCTGCAGGACTCGTATCCGTTTCCTACACGATTAGCGCACTCGGTTGCGCTAGCACTATAGGAAACGGAAAAATGCTACCCGGAATTATGCTTCTGTATACGCAATTCATTCACGTTTGCACTCGTGATCTCGCGTACAGATACTTATAACACGAGACCGCTTATGCATTGTTATTGCTAATAGTGTATAATAGGATTCAGATATGAAATATATGAATACAGGTGGCATGACTTTTCCCGTTTCAGTGTGTAGAAAATAACCTCATTTTAAATTTCCATAAAACACATTTCATTATCTTCTCTCTTAACTTGTGCAGTGATGAAATCTCGTACAACAATGTTTGTTCGACTGATGTCTTCAAATGTCTAGATCTTATTATTGACAAAAAATTATCTTGGAAGAGTAATATAAATGAACTTGTAAAAAAATTAAACAAATTTTGTCGAACATATCACATCTGAAAACAACACTAGCAATATACTAAGCATACCTTCAATCCCTAGTTACATATTACATTGCTTTTTGGGGAGCTTTTTGTAATGCAGCATATCGTATGTATCATACATTTAATTTAAATAATATCCAGATATCTAATGGATATCATGTGATGTAACAGTTGTATGTTTTAACTGGTGGGGTTGTAAGGCCAACCAGAGGGTTGTTGATAGTGAGTAGTAACAAAATAACTTGAATTGATAATCTACGTGAAATAGTAACTTTAAGGGTTAAATTCCCATTTATTGTAAAGATTAATAATTAATGATTTGATACATAGTAGCAATATAGTATTCAGGTACAAGATATACAATCAGAAGGTTAGTGCCCATTTATTATAAAATATTAAGGAGTCATAAAGCAAGTTTAGTGCGGCAAATTATTAAGATTATTGTAATTATATTTAGAAATTAGTTTAGAATTATTTTTCTAAATTTAATAGTGATTCGAGAACTCGACGTTTTTCTACCACTATATTTTGAAATTTACATCTTAAAATTAGGTTAGTTTTGAAACTTCATTTAAATCAAGTTTGGACATATTTAATATTTGATTAAATTGTTTGTGACAATATGTATTTTCTTTTGTAATGTTAGATCAAATTTCAATGTGCTACTAACAAACTGAAAGTAGGAATTTAATTTTGTGAAGTACCTGAAACGTGTATTTGATTTATAAGGTCAAATAGTTATTATATTTTAAAAGAAATTCAGTCTTTAACTACAAGCGAAAGTTGTTAGTTGAAGATTAACCCATTCAGATGGGATTTATGAGTCGCATTGCTTGTAAAACTGACTAGTCGAGGTTTTAAAAAACAATAATCACATGACATAATTTTAAATGTCAAATTGATTTTTGAGATACGTCAATTACTATTTATTACATTAAGAAGTAAGGTAAGCACATAAGTAAGCTATACCTGACAGTGCTTCTTGTTAATAATTATTAAATGGGTATAGTTAATTTGAAATGAAATAGTGCTCCAAGGAGAGAGCTATTACATTTTAACCTACAATTTGGGGTTTGATATTAATTGTAATAACACCGCGAGAAGTTATATTACAGTTTTGGCACCTCAAGTGGGGCTAGATATATAACAAGGCTACTGATATACGGATGGGGCCATAATTATATATAACAGCAATGAGATAACATGAATAACAAAATAGAATGCTTGAGTAAGAAAAAAATATTTTAGTAGGCATGTTTAGTTGACAAATGTCATAATTAAATTAAGCGTCAAGCCTTCTCGAATATTTGCTACTATGTTTATCTCTTTCTTACTCAAGCAATACGAGTTATTTTCTTGTTCATGCTATCTCATTGCTGTTATATATAATTGTGGCCCTATCGGTACTACACAATTTTGGCTCGCAACGTAGGGGCTTAGAAGATATATTACATTGTGCAAACATAAATAAAGTTTTAATTTTGCAGAAGAAAGTTAGTCGCTCTATTCAGCACCTAAAATTTAATGGGAATTGCAAACAGCAATTTCGAAATTTGAAGATTTTGACTGTACCGTCATTATTTATTCGCGAGCTACTTAAACGTGTTTATCAATACAAGAACCGTCTCACACATTTCAGACCAAACCCCAGAAATACAAACATGCTAATTATTCCATTCCATAGATTATCGAAATCTGACAAAAATCCAATAAAAATCCGTACTTTTTTCTATGACTATTCAATTCACCTGTCATCTGTCAAAAAGTGACCAATGAAAATCCAGAATTCTGACGTTTCTTGACCAATCAAAAAAATATCAGTGGATATATCTTCCTAGAAGGTATTCAAGTGACTATTTTTAACAAATGCGATTTTTATTAGAAGAAGTCAATATTAGTGTACTGTTACTATAGAAATTGAATAGTTTGTTGCTAGATTTACTGAAAACTAATTTGAAAAATTAGTTTGGTTTATTAAATAGTCCCTCAAATACCATTCTTAGTCAAAGTTAAGTAGATTATTTTTGCGGTGGTATCACTACTCATGTCCATTGCGCTTGGGATTAGGACTTGTGCTAGCGCACTCGTCCTAATCGTAACAAAGCGCAATGGACATTCGTGACACCACCGCAAAAATAGTCGACATAACTTTGACTACTCATTGTATTATAAGTGATAGTAATGAATCACAGTAGTAACCATAGTAATGGTACGACACTAATATTCCGCGAGGGAGTATGACTGTATGGTCTACAACACGAAAAGCCATTACTAAAAAAATCGGTTTTCAGTTTTATTACAATTTTATTTTAAAAGTATAAAAATATAGAAAGAAGGAGTCAGGGCCGTTCCTAGCTTCTTGGCCGGCTGCGTGAAAAATAAAATAGCCGCCCCCCCCTCCAAGCAATTAAAAAATATATTTACGTTAAAAAAATTATTAATAACAATTTTATAAAATAAAATAAAAAGAAATACTCTTATAAAATAAAATTGTACAAATACAAAAAAAAACAAAACCAATACAAAGTTTAATATCTTAGAATTTAGCTTTTCTTGCTTTGACAGACGCAAAAGTGGTCACAAGGTTCTTGACATCAATTGCTTCTGCCAAGTCTCTCTCTATAGATATAATAGAAAGATCTGACAATCCTTCTGTTTCTTGCTTCATGGCCGAGCGTAAAAAGTTTTTAATTATTTTTAATTTTGAAAAAGACCTTTCTGCTGACGCAACTGAGACAGGTAAAGTCAGTAGAAGTCTGAAGGCAATCGCTGTATTTGGGAAAGTCGCAAGTAAATTATTTGTAACAATGTAGTTGAGAATTTTAGATGGTGTTTCAACAGATTGGAAATGTAATTTTAAATTTTTTAATTCATCACTTAATTCTACGGCGTTTACATCAGCCTCTTTTCTGACAGTGTCTTCTAATTTTAAGGATAAATCTGTACAGTGTTTTTTCATTGAATTATCGTCCATAATAGGAAATTCATAAATCACTTTGAAATTGTCACTGTAACGTTGTAATTGTTCAAAACGTTCCTGTATAGATACTTTGGCGGTATCCAAAATAGTAAAATAAAAATTAATCTTACAATTCAACTTTGGGTCAAGTATAGGCTCATCAGGGGTTTCATAATCCAATTGTCTTTTTTTTTCGATGTGGACGAATTATATTAGTTGGGGGAAATTCCGTTGCTATATCAAGTTCTTCTGTAGCAAGTATTTTCGCCTCTTCTATAAACGCTTCAAAACTGTGGTCATTTCTTTTCTGTTCCAAATAATCTACTAAATTTTTTAACGCATTTGAACAATCTTTTAGATTTGTATTCACACCTTGAAGCATCTTACTGCCGGAATTAATTTTAGACAGAACATCATGCCAAATAATTACAGAACAAACGAATTTAAAACTATTAATTTTTAAGGCCAATGCTTGGGCTTGTTGTTTGGTGTTAATGTCGCGTGATTTGTCATTTACTAGTTCTTCTAGACTATCATAAATTTTCCCTAATTGATATCGCAGAAGTGTAATAGCTTTAATTCTACTTTCCCACCTAGTTGAGCTAACAGCTTTTAATGTGAAATTTGGTACATTAGTTTTAAGTACATTCCATCTATATGGCGAAGAAGAAAAATATGTATATAATTCTTGTATAAGATTAAAGAACTCCGATGTTTGCAAGGTAACATTGGCAGAATCATTAAGCACTAGATTTAGGGTATGAGCAGCACAAGGTACAAACATTGCTCGAGGATTGATATTTAAAATTCGGCGTTGCAATCCTACATGTTTTCCGCACATATTTGCACCATTATCATAACCCTGTCCACGCATATTGTAGATATCCATATTAAAATCTTTCAAAAGTTTTATTACAAAATCGTATAAACCCTCACCAGTCACATCAATAATAGGAAAAAATCCGAGAAAATGTTCACAAATTTTAATTTGTTTATTATCATCTATTATAACAAATCGAACAACGAATGAAATTTGTTCGGTATGACTTGAGTCTGGGGTTGAATCTAGAATAATTGAATAATATTTTGCTTTTGACAATAACTCCCTAATTTGTTCTCTGATTTTATTTGCTGTAAGTGAGATCAATTCATTTTGTAATCTATTTCCTAAATAATGAGGCATACGTTTATGTGAAATTTTACTGATTTGAATATTTTTTAGATGTTCCGAAAGAACTGCATCAAACTTTGCAAATGTTTCAACCGTCTTCAAAACGTTTCCATTGTTTGATTCGAATAATTTATTGGATGACTCACGAAATGCTGCCACTGTCCTGCCAATAATAATATAATTGCAACAATACGTTCTAAAACATTACACCAATATTGTTGTTTCAAATTAAAAATACGTTGTTCTTGGTGATCGATTGTTGTGTAAGTACTCAATCTTTTTTCTAATTCAGTCCATAATTTATAATTTTGAATATGATCAGTTGATCGTTCGTGTCTGGATAAATTATTAGAAAGATGTTTCCAATCTGAAAAACCAGCATCTGTTAACTGAATATTTTTGGTCCCAAAAATTTTGAACAAAAGCAAAAAACGCAATTTAACTTAATGGAATAAATTAGCCACACACGAGGTATTTTTTCACCATTTGCTAATGTTCGTGTATAATAATGAACCGAAAAGCGCCCTTGTTCTGTTAAAGGAAATGAAAAATTTTTTACTTGTGTAGGTCCCATTTTTACTAATACTTCAATTGTTGAATTATCAAGTGATTTAGGCTATGAAGCTGGATCTTTTAAACTCCCACTTTCAATGTCCTCTGGTTTTTCTGGAGTACAAGACTCTGCCGAAGTCGATGAAATCTGTGGATCTATGGGGACGACTTGCTGACTGTCAGGCGTTGAAACAAAAGGATCTCCAGCCGTGCTTCCACTTTCTTCCTCTGCTCCAGGAGTTTTCAAAAATTGTTCTATAGAGCCCCGCAACTTCTCTTTTTCAGTTTCTTTAGACAGTTGTCTTTTTCTGTAAGCGGCTCCAGAGAGTCTTTTAGTTCGTCGTCGTTCCGGGCTTGACATCTGAATACATTTAAAAGAGTTTTGTTTTAATTTACTTCTAGATTACAGTCTTAATAGACTATCAAAGCAGCTATTACGTGAAAATCATATAAATTTAAAAAACGTATATCAATAGCTTACCTTTAATAACCAGGCTCTACAACACACGTTTTATTATGATGAAGTATGATAGAAGTAACTGAGTAATATAGATCTTTAATCAGTACGACAATATTTTATTTCCATATAAGGGCACAAAAATAACAATGGGTCTCAGTATTTTACACCTACATATTGCTTCCACCATTCACAAATGAACGCATTTGTTCGTCGGGTGATATTTATACACTCGGTAAAATACGTCACCCGGGGATTTACTTGAATTAGTACGAACCAATGCGGGACTTCACAAGAAAGATTTGATATGATTTCACAGATTCCTATCTTAGTGGACATTGGTTGATAGAGGGTGCTAATTATTTGAAAGGAAAAAATGAAAACACAAATTATTGGTAATAGTTTCAAATTTATTATTGATTTTGTGTTAAAATATCTGTAATAAACGCAAGAAAAACAAAAATTGGGATTTCGACTAACAATAAAGTGGTGTTTGTTTTTTGTTCGTGGTTTGCATTTTTCAGAGATGTTTTATTCTCAAATTACTTATTTTTTTAAATTTAAATTTGTATAAAATCGGTTTCGAGCAGCCGCCCCTTGCAATCGGCCGCCTGCGTGATGAACACGCAACACCTCACCGGTAGGAACGGCCCTGGAAGGAGTCATTAAACCCGAACATATTTTTATACCTATATCACCTTTAAAAAAATAACAAATTCCCTTGGAAGTAAAACATTATACTTAAATAAAACACTGCTGGCGCCTGTGGTTTGAATCTGACACAATTCATTAAAAACCTTAAAAAGCATAGCTGTCGAAATACGTATTTAGCGATTGTTAAATATTTGTGAAAAGGCAAGGCCTACTACAACTCATTCTACAGGGAAAAGAGTACGGAAGGCGAGGCCTACTAAGAAGGAGATACCTTGACTGCAGAATCTAAGAAAATGGTTCTCTCTAACTACAACACAACTTTTCCAAACAGCAGCCACTAAAGCTAGGATAGCCATGCTAATAGCCAACATCTGAAACGGATAGGCCCTGCAAGAAGAAGAAGAAGAGAGTTTTTTAACGAATAGTATTATACTTAAACAAATAATTTGTAAATTTTTTAAACAATTTATACGGTAAGCTGCATAAGCTGCATTGTTGACTGTTGAGTCGAACCAATTCTAGAATTTATGACTAAGAAAGACTGCCACCATGTTCGAGTTTATTTTGCTACAAAGGGCAAACAAATTTTAGACTCTAGTCCCAGACTAAACAGATTTAATTACTCTAACCAGCTTCAAATCGTAACAAACAAACGCTCGGGATTACATAAAGATATTGGAAGGTCGACCTGCTACAGTGAAGACAGCGTGCGGTTTTTTTCTATAATTAGCAAAGGATATTGTAACCAGGAAGCGCCAAAAAGTATTTTAGTAAAATCGGTAAGTTCATTGGCTTACGAGAACTTTTAAATTCACTAAGGCATGCGTAGCTAAATTCGCTACTACCTGAAACAGACTTCAAAAAGGATCAACACATTAATTACTTGCACTAGCCAAACATAAAACCAAAGCTGATATAAACAAAATTATATTAATTACAGTCATTCGGTACGAGACGGTACCTAACAACTTTTAATTTACAATCATTCGCACGAATTGCAAGCGCGATCTATGCTACAGGCAAAAGGCAGAAATACAGTTAATCAGTTACTTTTATTTACTAGCACATTGGAAATTATTTAACGAAGTTCGGTTGTTATGGGTAATATGATAGTAATAATAATGGTAAGGCACTAACACCCCATGAAGGAGCTTGGCCTGCAAGGCGGAAGGTCAGAGCTTCCGTATAGTAGATGTACTAAATATTTCGTCAATATCGGGTGTACTGGCTCTGCTAGCCATGGCGCTTTGATTGTCATTAAATGGTTTAGGTATATCTAGTCTGTCAGGTGTTTTAATAGACATGGGATAAATTTGGATGCGCGACAAGGCGTCGCGTCGGCTACTTTATTGAGTTTTCCTAGAAAATAATTTATTGCGAAGTCGAACTCTTCTAATTTTAGTGCCCATTGTGTCAATTTAGAATTTGGTTCTTTCAAATTTTTGAATCAGACTAATGGTCTGTGGTCAGTCTACATTATAAATTTAGTTCCAAATGGATACGGTCTACATTGTTTGGTCGCCCAAACCATAGCTAAAAGTTCTCGTTCTATAGTGGTGTACCTTTGTTCTGCATCATTTAAAGTTCTTGATGCATATCAAATTGGTTTACCTTCTTGTGACAGTACAGCTCCTAAAACGTATGTAGATGCGTCTGTCGTTAGTTCAAAAGTCTTTTCGAAATTGAGGTATTGAAGTAGGGCTTATTTGTTAAAAGTTGTTTACAATAGTCGAAATTTTGTAAAAATTCAGATGTATGTGTAATTTTGTTATCTTTCTTGAGATATACTGTTAGAAATTTGTGATTTTGGCAAAGTTTTTAACGAATCTCCTATAGTATCCAAAGAGTCCTAAAAGTGATTTTATTTCTGTACTCGTCTTTGAGGCTGGAAAATTTTTGATGGCTGAAATTTCTGATGGATTCGGTTTTATTCCATCCGGGATTATTACGTGTCTTATATACTAAATAGATTTATGCAAAAATTCTGAGTTATCAAGTTGGATTTTAATATTGGATTCTCGGCATCTATTGAAAACACTCTTTAAACGGTTCATGTGGTCTTGGAGTGAATTTGAGTAAGTAATAATGTCATCGAGGTAGACAAGACATGGTTGGGGTGTTAAACCTATTAGGACATTATTTATAGCTCTTTGAAACGTTGATAAGATTTTTTTAAACCAAACGGCATACGCCGGAAGTGGAAGTGACCGTCCTCTGTAGAGAAAGCTGTTTTCTCATGATCTTTTTCTTCTATCTCTATCAGATGAAAACCAGATGCGAGATCTAGGATTGTAAAGTAAGTGGCTTTACCAAGGTTGTCTAGTACTGTTTCGATACGGGGAAGAGGATATTTGTCTCCAATGGTCTGTTCATTCAATTTGCGATAATCGATTACGATTACCCATTTTTGACTGCAGGAAGAGTTACAAAAAGCTCTATTTTAATCAATTTTGAGTAGTTTTTAATTTGAAAAAATTGCATTCGTTGCAGGTAAATTAGAAAGTCGGCACCTATGAGTTCAACGTATTCATTATGAAAATCAAACAAGTAACATATGTGAATACCTTCTTCTTTATAGAAATTTGGAATAGGTAAAGCTGCTATAAAGTTATGTCGAGTAGTTCCGTGTGATATAGTTATTTCGAAATTGGATGGCTAAATTCAATTTGGAAAACATGTTTGTGCAAATGTGGGGGAAATCATTGTTTTAGAACTGCCGGTATCTATCATGAGTTTGTCGCCAGTGGTTGGTATTACAATATAAGGGAGATTTGATTTTGGCATCATGTTAAAGCTTTCTATGACTTCCGAGGCTTTTACTGAAAATTTACAAGTTCGTTGGGATCTTTGCCGTCTGAGTCTCCTTCTGGTAAACGGAAAAATCTGTAGTTGGATCTAATGTGTTAAAATTGGTTTTGCAATTTTCAGATGTTTCTTGTTCGTAATAAGGTTCTTGTTGTTCATATTCAGGACAATTTGAACTTGGTTGTTGAAAAGTAACATTTTCATTGAATAGTACTTCGGAATGAAAATTTCTTGGTTGGTTAAATTGTCTGATTACATTCTGGGATTTTGCACGAAATTTATTTGGGTTACTTAGTTGCTGTGTAGCACTTCTTTTTATTGTGCTAACTTCCATGGGTTCTGGTCTAAAAGAGGGCCAAAAATGTGATTTTGCGATCTCATTGTATTAGGTGTAAAATTGTTGAATCGAGGTGTATATAAATTTTGAGCTTGAGCATTTTGCGTGGAATAATTTGGGTTGTAGCTGTGTGCTACAAGCTTTGAAGATTTTTGGTTTGCATTAAATTATTGTCCGTTGCGTTGACTTTGAGAATACCTAATCTAATCTCTAGTTCTTCTTTAACCATTGCAAGAACTTCTTCTAAATATTTTGGGATACAACTTTTAATCAAACTTCCAAAAGTTTAAGTTAATTTAATCCACTTACAAAATTGTGTAAAGCTAAGGCTTTACTTCCTTTTAATTTATTGTATTGTATTACTTGAGGTTCGTTGTCTAATAAAACTTTTGAATCGTATGTAGCTAAATGTGTTCTAACCTTGTTGAAAGATTCAATGGAGCTATCTCTATTTTGTTTTGATTTTGTCAAATCAATTAGCAAATTTAATTAGGATCTTTAGTCTCTAAAATTTTCAATACGAACTGTTTTTAATTCATTCCAAGTATCGTAATGATAACCGGTAATTACTTCTAGGACTTGACCTTTAAGTTTGTTTCTGACTGAGGAAATGATTAATTTATTAATGTAATCATTCGGTTCTTCGGTACAAAATTGAGCTGTAGTAACTTCTGTTAATCTTATAAATTCTGATAGTCATGCTGGGTTTCCATTGTAAGCTGGATTTCGTTTAGTAAAGATATGCTGAAATGAGCGGGGAGTACTACTGGGTTTGCCATGTTTACGGTTCTATTATTATTTAAAAATAGTAATTTAGGTTGTGAGAGATTTCTATCGCGGGGTGATCTTGATCTGTCCCTTGACATTAATAGTTAAACTAGCAGTCCAGTGAGACAAATGTCTCATTTAACGCGCCTTCAAACCTCGATCGGTTAGGCAACCACCCAGACCTGGAAGGTGTCAAAGTGGTTGCCTAACCGATCGAGGTTTTAAGGCGCAGAGGGTCGCAGCTACGTTTGGCGGCCGAAACAGTTTTTATTTAATACGCGTTCTATTTGAAAAACGGTCTTTTTGTGATTTCTCGAAAACCGGAAGTGTCACGTGACTGAAATTCGGTTCCTGACCTGACATGACCATTCCAAACATATAACTTTCTCTCTTTCTCTATCTCTTACGGTTTGGCTGCTGAAACAGCGTCCCGGACAAAACAGCGTCCCAGACAGACACGTCTATTAGATAAAGGATATTTAAAGTTGCGAAATCACGGCACAAATTTTATTAAGGAGTTGTTTTATGTTGGTATCCTATAAATTATCTTAAGTCAGGGGTCCTCCTCACAGGTACGAAGTCAGCTAGGAAAATTAAGTGTACCTAATATACACACCAGACCTCCATCTCATATGACACCTGCCTGAACTTATAATATAAAATAAAATCCTACATATGGAACATAAGTAGATTCAGAAATTAAGTGTTTTTAGTAAACACACTGAACCGGCTAGCTTACCGCGTTCCACTTGATCTTAAAATTAAAATTGTAAAACTATGTCAGTATATTTTAAAATATTTATTTAAATTTAATTTCATTTTAATTTATTTTGTTTCACTTATTATGACAGCAATTTAATATATGTAATTTTTTACGTTATTCCTTTCGTCTTGATCTGCATAGATCGGGGGTGGTTCCAATAACCAGGACATCTCTATGGACTGATGATCTCGATGATCAGAGGGTTCTACCAGCGGCGATGCTTACCGGGGCCATGTTTGTCCCGTCGAAGACTTTGCTGCTCAACAAGGGTTGTTTCTGGGTGCACTGCTTTGCGGGTCCCATGAGGTCGGTTGATCTTCTGCTTAACTCAGGGCGATGCTTGTCCCTTCGATGGCGTTGCTTCAGGATCTCGGACCGTTGACTTCGAATCGCGGCAAAGTATTAGAGTATACATATTTGGGCTATTTGATTTTTAAAATGCCCAAATTCCACCACGTATCCTACCGACTGCGCCAGTTTCGTTTGATAAAACTCGAAACAGGTTTTTAAAAAGTTTTATTTTACTATGAAACACGTAAAAACGTAGGAGCTTAAAATGGATTTAACTTTACGAGCGCCAGCTTAAGACTTAAGCGTACAAACAAGCACATCAGGAAGCTAAATGCTATCTTATCTTAATTATGCCACCTCGTAACAGATAGCGGTTATCGTCGTTGCAGGTGTTACTGAATAAGCTATTCTATTAATATAATTCGAAGTTGTTACCCTAGCACCTGCAAGTCAAGTATCAGTTTGCCCATCGTCATAGCAATTATTGGACTGACAAATGGAAAATATTACTTTTCCCATTTTGTATAATAATGTGCTATTTTAATAAATTTAAAATCGTTTAATAAAGTGGCACTTTGGTGCATAGAAATGTCACTTTGCTATATGATAATGTCGCTGTCAAATTCGAGGTTAGCAGGTTAGGTTTTGCGTCAGACTGTGTCAAAACTGAGAAAAATATTAACCTGATAACCTCGAATTTGACATATACGTACAGTGCCACCAACATATTATTCATACGTTTGAAATTCCACAGCCGCATTTTTTAATGGACATGTGGTATAATGCATTTATATAAATGTTTGTTTATAAATACTAATACAAAATGCGAAACAATAGTATAGACACTTCGTAAGAAAATTAGTGTTACTAAACTTATACAGCTTTTTAAGTTACCCGCTCGCTTCGCTCACTCGTAGTCAATCAAGCTATATTCGTTTGTAAAACTTTACTTTTCTAAACTTGTTGTGTAATATACTATTTTCGACTACCATTTCTTAAAGGAGGCTATTATTTGACAGTTTCCATACGTCATGTTGTTATTGCATTTTTAATTTGAAATGACGTTGACGTTTTGTAATCTCTTTTAGCATAAATATGTGTTAAAGTAAAGTTCGGGCACTTCATTCCATGGAGGAACATGGCCTGAGACAAGGCGAGTCAGGGTCGCCGAAATATCTCTTTCCGAAATCCAGTCAATCTGGCATACCGTTAACTGCGTACTGGGTGATGTGGTTAGCATCACGCCTTCTACGAAAAATTATGTATACAACTCGTATCTAAAGTTTCTTTTTGCACTTGTGAGATTTAAAAATTTCGCCTTCAGCTCATCCTTTAAACTTTATCACGTGTGCAAAAAGTGGCACATTAGCTACTCGTTGTATAAATAACTATTCCAGGGCTGAAATGAAATTTAATTTGGATGGAGCAAATGGATTTCAATATTATTTTCATTATTTGCAGAAGGAAGAAAAATGTTTGGGACGTTGGCACAGTGGAAGTGGCGGTGGTATGCTCTGGGGTGCAATTTCCAACCATGGGCCACTAGAATCAATCGTTTTCGAAAACAAACAAACGGCCCAAAAGTACTTAACGCTTATACAGCAGAAAAAAGGTTATATTTTTAGTATGAAAAGGTCCCGGGTGGTTTAGCTTGAACAAGCGTCCACGTACGATCAGTAGAGTTAAGCTACGCTCTTTCTGGTCGGAAGGTGAATGGGAGTTCCACGGCTGCTTCTCTCGGTGCCTCGTAGCACGGCTGCCACAGAAACAGTTGGTCTCGGATGTCATAATAACATTATAATAGTCGTTAGTGGGGTTGGAAGTCCCCATAAAATGTACAGCGACGCCTATAATTGGTCTAATGGCTGTTGGCTGAGTACAAAATAAAATAAATAAAAAATAAAATGACCAACGATTATGTACTTTGGCATGCCAATGCTCCAATCCGCACCTACACGATTGTAACTAGGGATGCGCAATCTTATCGATACATATATCGATAGATCTGTACATATATATCGAATAACGATATTAAATTTGAAAACTATTAATATTTATACAAATCATCATCATCGTCATAATACCTTTATAACTGGCAAAAGTACCAAGGCTCCATTCAACGGTTTACTATTTTCGGGTTTCTGTAAACAAACTTCCCATTACTTTTAATAGCGATATTATCACAGAACACAATTACTTATTATCAGAGCTGGGCAAATTACTTTTAAAAAGTAATTAATTACTAATTACCAATTACCGCCCAATGTAGTAATTTAATTACCAGAGATTCAATTACTCACAGGAAATAGTAATTCAATTACCAATTACTTAGTAATTGTAATTGGACAACATCAATTACTTTTTCAATTACTTTCAATAAAAATTATTGTCATATAGTTGTATTTAGTAGAATTTTCTTGCAAGTTGCAACTATCATTAGTGTCGTGTCGATTCGTAATCGTTATCTAAAAATGCTTAATTTTAATGTTTTGTTAACTATAGTCACCTAATACTTTATCACTCTTGAAGGTTTTTTGATAATTAAATCTTCTAGCTAAAGTACGTTTTTTTCCTATAGAAAGTTTGAAAGTCAAAGAATTTAGGATTTGTGTTGGCATTACCGGGATTCCTTTAAAAAAATATGTTGGTAGAATTTGTTTTAGTAACTTTTTAGAACTAAAAATTGGTGGGAAATTTAAAATCTGGCATTAAAGGAGTTTTGTTTTTTAGGTAACCTTTCGTAAACTTCTTCTTCTGGCATGTTAGGTTGCAGATCCAACAGTTCCTTTGCACACTTCAGAATTGCTTTTTTTACATTCAATTTTAAAAGATTCCGTTTTTTACGAGTATTCATTTGCAAAAGAGAAAAGCTGACAATTTTATTTTAAATGTCAAAATGACACAAGTCGGTTACAGAAAAACCTGACGAAAATAAATTGTCTAATAATTTAAAAAAAAGCAGTTTGCCAATTTTATCTTGATCTTGAAAATTTTTATAGGAAAAAAAACGTACTTTACATGCACCGTTCACCAAAACTAAAAGTTGTTAGTTTGTTTTGATGTAAGATGTAAGTAAATAAATAAATGCAAGGATAACAATTATACAGGGTGACCCAAAACAAATGGGACACCGATTTGGCATAGATTCCTTAGGTTATAATAAACCGATTATTGGGATGTACAAATAGTCCACATTTCTTCACGTTTAAACTAAACGTGTTTTGGAATAGCGCAATGGCATTCTCTTCGTTAATACTACCGTGATTGGTAGCTTTACATGTTATATGTGGCCCCGCATATAAAATACTTTTGACTAGATTGGCAGTGGACGTATTTGGCTTCATTTTGCAAACCCTACCGAAGTTGCTTGCTGTTAGCCTGCAAGCTTTTTCTTTGAACCATAGCGGATTTGAACTTTGGCCTCTGGTTGCAGCTTCAATGGCAACTCTATCAATTTTGGAAATTTGATTTAAGAGGTTACTTTTCAAAATGTTCAGTTCCTCTAAATTTTTGTCTTCAGAATCGTTTGTATTTCCGTAATCAACATCAGCATCGTAAATAGTCCTACTTTTCTTGGTCCGCATCATCTTTCTACCTTTGATTCTTAGCACACAGTATTTTTTTTTTATGTACGCCGATTTTTCCGCCTCCAAGTTTACGGTGTGCAACATCTAGAAATGTACCCCTTTTGTTAAAACTTATAGCCGCTGCATTGCATCTAGCTTCGTACTATCCTCTCGCTGCTATCGCCGTCGCCTATAAGTTTTCCAAATTTTACGCCATGCAAGTCTAGGGAATGTTTAAACCCATCCACAATAATTGCAGATTCCATCGAAGTCGATGTGCCCGTCCAATTTCTGTAACACTTATGATCTGGTATGCTGGTCTTCGTTGAAGAATATTTCTGGCAGAACGAACAATATTTATTTTTTACGCCCAAGTACAAAATTTTTTTTGTCTTTGCTCCTATAATACATGCAACACCAGACGCAGCATTATAGTTTGTTCTGTAAGAACGTTTGCTCCAAGCCCCATCTACTACCACAGTAATAATGGGAACGCCATCGACGTCAACATCACCTGCTTCTCTAGCTAAACGTGCTTCTTCATGACCAGCTAACTTAATTTCTTCCCAGGCTACTTCTTGCACCTTTTCTTGAACTGTTGCTTCATTGGAATAATATGTCCTCTCTGACATCATTGGTATATCCAGTGAAGAACATAATTCCTTTAATTGGCTATAACCTGCCCCAATTGCTAACGTGCCACATACTGCCGCCTTGTTGATATCAACACCTTCATCACTTTCAGTACTGATGGTATTTTCGCTATTGCAAACCTTGCACTTTACTGTAAAGATGCTTTTTAATCCCATCCTTTTTTCAGAGATAACATCCATGTCGAAAAAGCTGCAGTCAAAACCAGAATGCTTTAAAGACTTCAAAGCCGAAAACAGATGTTGGATGTCTACGATGCGACGTCCGCTGATTCCTGTATCGTTAATTTCTGGAACTGCAGGTTCTGTTTCTAAATCTTCGGATATAGTATTCCACTTCAACTCCATTGCTTCCGACCACTGATCAGTCGCAGGAATTTGGCATGGAATAATTTCATCCGAGTCCAATGCCATTTCTTCACAAAATTGGCTCTCGTTAGATGGGAGCCCATTAGTTTTCCTAAGAAATACAAATTACAAATTAGAAAATAACTTAGACGCTTGTTACGGCTTTCAGTAGTTCGGCATTTTTGTTTTCGATTCTGAACTCAATAACCCATATCAAGCAGAAACTGTTTGACAAACGGTTACTTTCTGCCAATCAAAAAGTTCATTTCATGCACAGTTTATTTTCTGCATTGTCAAAACCTAAATTGCCTAGGCTAATTTGAAAACGAGATTAAATGAAACCAGAATAACACTAACTAGAAAACTAGGGTTGTTTACTACTACGCATGACAATAAGCGGAAGCTCTGAACTTTAGTAAGATACCACTGTTTTTAAAATTGCAATTCATAGTCTAGACCAGTGGTCTCCAAACTTTTTAGCCTAAAGGCCACACTGACTCCTGCACTAAGTCCGAAGGGCCAAGACCCAGCTGGCTCATTATACCAACATACTGTAGTTTTGAATTACGCGCAAGTTTTCGTATTGGGACTAGCCGGCGAGTGAGTGACTCAGACACCGAGTGCTGTTCGTCTTCAATGACAGCTACTCTTTTACTTGTTTAATTTAAATTTTTAACATTGAAAATGTTTAACGATTTGGAGATGTGACGCTAGTACGGTGCTCTTTTAGCGATTTGTGTGACGCTTGGAAAATGCACAGTTTTCGCTAATTTTTGAGAGTTGTACGTATCGCAGGTGAATGTTGTTAGTGTCATTTTGAAGATCTCGTCAAGAGCGAACTTTCTGGAGAGGTTGTGAAAATGTAAGATTCGAGGGGGCTCAAGTACGGGGGTTAAAACGATTTTTTGCAATCAAAAGCGTTCGGTGCTGCTACATCGCATACTTTTTGAAAGATCCAAATGTGATTTGGGGCTAGCTGGAAAGAGGATGAACCAGCGCTCCTCTTACAGGCTGGTTTTTGGGGTCTGCGATGCACGGGGGCGAAGTTACAGGGATAGAAAGTGGAGGTGCATTTGCAGCAAATTGGATGTTCGCATAAACATGGGGAAAGACAAAAATGTCTAATTTTGTTTTTGGCAGTATTTGGAGGAATCTGTGGGTTTTTAAGAATTTTGCGGCTCATGTTGATTTAGGGGTTGCAAAATGAGGAAACCGTTATAATTATCAGAAAAACTGTAAAATTAATATTTGTGTTAAATGCGCTGTGTGGAGGCTTTCTACTGGTCTCGATTTTATTTTTTAAGAGAATTCGGGATGTGAGAATTTTGCAGCCCAGGTGGATCTGGGGGTTGCAAGATGGGGAAACCGTTATAATTATCAGAAAAACCTTAAACTTAATATTTGTGTGAAATTCGCTGTTTTGAGGAATTCGGGAGGTGGGAATTTGGCGGCCCAGGTGGATTTGGGGTTGCAAAATGGTTATAATTATCAGAAAAACCTTAAAATTATTATTTGTGTGAAATTCGCTATTTGGAGGCTTTCCACTGGCCAATTGTATTTTTTAAGAGAATTCGGGATGTGGGAATTTTGCAGCCCAGGTGCAATTAAGAAAAAAGTGGGTCTAAAGGTATATCTCAAAATATAGGGAGTTAAAAAAAGGGCATTAATGAAAATCAGTTTTACAATACTTAAATTATATTACCTTAATAACTTATGATATAAATTAATAAATTTTAGCAGTGTCTAATGTGCATGCACACCATGAATTTTAATTATTTTTTTTTTGGGTGAGTTATAATGAGGCAGTACTTTGATTTTGTACATAATTCTGGTCATTACAATTACATAACATTTTAGACGCGCTAGTTATAGGTTTATAAACCATCATCACCATAATATTGTATAGAAATACATACTTACTACTTTTTTCAAAACAGTTAAATTAATAATAAAATCGAGGGCATGTATGTTTAAAAGAATTTGATATGTCTTGTGTGATTATAAATATCTACTAATACAATTAACACTAATCGTGAAATTTCAAAAACAGTGGCGGTTTTAAACTATTATGAAGTTTTTTATATGTTCTACTAAATTTGATTACATAACGTCTTAAAATAAAGGTAAAATACTGTACATAATTAATTATATTCCAAATTCTAGCTACTTACCATTTAACATTTCTAGACCTTTTCAAAAGCTTCTTTTTGCTTTTCCTTGGCGCACTACATGTTAAAGACTTTTTTGAATTAACACCCATTTTATAATTACGCACGTATAGATCGGGAGACAATCCAAGTACAGGGAAAACTACAAACAATTGTTCAGCAACTCACGTAATCCCGAATTTTAAGACGGTTAAAAAAGAGAATAAAACTGTAGGACAACAATACAATATGCTTCGAAGAAGGCAATTGAAAGTACCTTACTGGCAAACTAATTGCAAGAAACTACTGTTTTTTAACAAAATGGAATTCCAGTATGGTATGCCATTAATAAGTTGCTTATGATAATGACAGTTTGAAGAGTTTTTGTTAATGAGATTTGCATAGATATAAATAGTTTCATTGAGCAATCTGAAATAGGAAAATTATGGCGATATGAAAAATATATTTAGATGTTATGGTACTATATAAAAAGAAACCTACGATATTTAACTCAAAAATAATTTAGAAGTAAATTCTACATAATATCTACATTTATTTTGCGAAAGTGTTTGGATAATAATATGGTTAAAATAGAATTCAAAATAAACACATTAGTATTACCTGTTGTGTTTGCTTTAGGCCAAACGTCCACTACCTGTCTCATTAAGATTATTATCTTAAGCTGAAAAGTGGAAGTTGTCAACCGGTATGGTGGGTTGCATATTTTAAAAACAGAATTTTAAGTTAAGTACAGGATAACCTTAAGTGCGACACTCAGGATGCTGTTTTAGAAACTCATTAACCCATGATCGGCTGGGACTTTCAGATTCATTAAAATATCGCGTTTTTCTGCCATTATCTTCTAGAATTGTTTTGATTGACAAAAGGAGATTGGTTTTATGGACTGGAAACCATTTCTTCGCCATGGCAAGAATCCACGTAACTAACGTATTTTCTTCTGTTTCAGATCATTCTGATCGAGGGCCACAGTATCTGACATTTTTCTGATGAAGGTACTCCGGGATATGCCAAACATTTGGGCAGCCTTTTGTCTACTCAAGCCACTTTCCCTTGCCGTTTGCATTGCGTTTTGCATATTGTCATCAGAATATGCAAAAGATCCCATTTGCCTCGTTCTATTTCAATTTCGCTTCTCTTTTTGTTTTTTTGCCATTACTCTACAAATGAAAATCTAAATCAACGTTTTCATAGGATACCTACCTAGGTATTTAATTTCAAATTAGATGGGAATCGAAACCTCTCCCGCCGGGCTATCGCCCTATCCTCGCCGGCTTGTCCCTACCTCTCCGCTTCCGCGCAGCTTGTTAGTCTAAATCATATTATTTGAAAACGTGCAGAGGGATTGCTGAGCGGTTTCAGGACCGCTCCGCTACCGTGCCGCTACCGCCAGTCTGAATCTACCTTTAAGCCTTTTTCCGCTTTGGAAATGCGCTTTTACCTAGATTCATTCTGTTCGTATTAGTGTAATTGGTTATGCCTGTATCATCCGGTGCTTTACGACCCGGCTGGTCACTCGTTCCTGCAACCTAGATTTGCTGTCGTTCCTCCTGCGAGCGCTGTCCATTGGCACATGCCGAAGGTCATTTACGGCCTGGGGCAAGCCGTCTCCTTGGCCAGCGTACCTGATTGTCACATCTCCTCCAGCACCTCGGCCCCTACGTGCCGTGTGAATCTGAGGTTTTGTAGTGTTTTAGTTTGTATTGTATGTTAATTTGAATTGATTAGTATGAACTTTTGAACTGCTATATTAGTATTTTGCGTATATCGATTTTTGGTGCTTACTTATTATAGATATTGGATACGGGTTAGTTACCCGTTTGTTTAGCAGCCTTGTGTAGATTGCTTTGATTTGTGTTGCGGCTGCTCTTGTAATCACTTTAATTGTACGCAACGTTGTGTAGTGCATTAACCTCGCTGTCAATTTGAGTTTGTTATTTAGAAATGTCAACGCTGCTGTGGCTATGATGCCGCTTACGGGACTTTTATTGAGTTTAACTAGCTGCCCGTTTCGAAATTTGTATAGTCAAGTTTAGGGTTTAGGATGACCACAAGTACTGACTTAGAGCTTCAGAGAACACCCTATGAATTTCTAATAGGACCCAGCACCCCTGTGAGATCGCATAACCTACTTGTACCGCCCCGTCTAAATGTTGTGTGCCGTAAAGTTAATTTATCAAGCCAACCATCGGGGTGTTGGCCTTCCTTTATGCTTGCGCTATTCACACCCTTGGTTTTGCACTCCGCTTAATGTAGATTAGTTGCTTATTTAAAGCTTTCTTTAGTTTTGATCGTAGATTAATGTAATCATGCCACGTGTTATGTCGATCTTCGCTTCACGGTGATCGCCACTGTATTTATGATTAGACATGCTTATGCGTTTACTTATTTGGTATAGAATTTGAACACTAACTAGGTGATTACGAAGTATCTAGCGCCCTTCGGCCTGGTTTAGTTTTATATAGCACTGTTCGCTGCTTATAGGTCAACTTATGAGATTTACCTGAGATATGTACTTGTGATAATTTGTATTGGTTGTGTTATTTATTGGTGTTTATTATGTTTTGGCTGTGATATTTTTATAGTGATTGTTGATTTTTTTTATTATGTACCGGGTGGCCATAAATATCTGATATCACATTACCTTTGGAAACAACACCGCTTTATTAAAGTGATGAATCCAACTAAACTAAATGTCATTAATGTCATCACAATTAAAATTCCTATCTGTCAAAAATTATTACAGATTGCAATAAGTAATGAAGTTAGAACAGGAGATTTTTATAATCGAGTCGTAGGCTAAACTGCAGAATCTGGGGCACATTCTCCTCCTCTTATTTGTATTTTATTACAATTTGTATCAGTACTTATTATAATTGAAATATGTATAATGCTAACCAACATTTATAAGTAGCTAATTCCATGGCTACCGGGATCTCAGATGTTTATGGCCACCCGGTATATTAGTGGCATGTGTATTGTATGAGTTTTTATTGTTGCACTATAGAACCAAATTCGAATAAAGATTGTTACTAGTTACTGGTTCTGCTATTATGTTGATTTGTTTGGTGTATCTCTGACCTTGGGGAGGTCCGACCCATAGTTATCATATCTGGTCCAGGAGACTTGCGTTTAGGAAGGCGTTGTATATAGATTTTGAGTTCTAAGACAGAGAATGGGGCTATTTTTACGATATCTTGTGTTTGGAAGCTATCAATTCTGTTTGTTACCACATTCGAGAGATGCTCATCGTGTTTCTCAGTAGTGGGGGTGAACACCTGCAGTAAATGAGTTGCCAGTTATTCTGTTTTTTCCTTTTCAGTCGAATAAGTAGAGTCGTTTGATACTAATGGATAAATAATATTTGGTTGACGTAGCAAACGTTTGGTTGCCATCCACACGGTGGGATCAATGGGATGTATTTGCTCAAGATAGCTACTGTATCTTCGTACTCTTTAACTATCTAACTCGTACTTGATTAGGTGACATAATTATATAAGGTTCTTAGATAGGGCAGACGAAATCTTTGCCATTCTCTTCTGGTTCTATTTCTTGTTTTAATCAACTTTAGTATGTAATCCGGTGTTCTATTATACGGAGCTATACTCCTGCGTCTCCATGGTTTGGTAGCTTCTTTGACACTCTGTTGTATTGCATCAATACATTTCTCTACTGCTTTATCTATATTTTGGGATTCTTTCAACGAGCCCGTCTATTTCAATTTTCGATCAAGAAGGGCTTGAAAAACTTTCCAATCAGTTCTTCCTTCTGCTAATTTTGGAGCACGTACTGTTATTTGAGGGATGTCTTGAAAGGATAGAATTATGGGAAGATGGTCCGAGTCTAGTTCGGTTACTACCGTTTGCCGAAGAGGTTTTTTGAGGTTCTTGTGTAGTGCCACATCCAAGATATGTGGTTGATGATCAGCTCTGAAGGGATGATAGGTGTATTCGCCTGGTGCGGATATTAGAATGCCATGTTGAGCTTGATTCCAGCTCGATTATTAGTACGGCAGCCCCAAACGGCGTTTTTTGCATTTAAATCCCGAATCAGTAGCGTGGGCTCGTCATTACAGAAAAAAGGTAATCTAATTTCATAGTCAAGCATCCGCTTATTTGGAGGTTTGTAAGCAGATATTAAAATTATAGGAGCATTTCTTTTCATGAAGATCTTTATAGCAATAGCTTCGATATTTTCTAGATCAGTTAAGTGTAGCAGGCGGTGTTTTAATTTCTTTTTTATTATTATTGTTACGCCTCCAGACACAATTATAGCATATCTGTAATTTCTGTGTACTTGGTACCCAGGGATTCTAAGGTTTTCGGTGCTTATTAGATGCGTCTCAGTTACACAAGCTATATCGATGTTGTGGCGTGTCAAGAAGTCAATAAAAGTTGAGCGTTGGATTTTAAGGCCATTGGCATTCCAATTGGCCAATGTTATGTTATTTATTATGGGTACATTATTTGGATGCATTGCTTAGCAGAGATGGAAGTATTGTTGTTAGGATTGGCGTTAACTTATCTATGTGGGGAATGAGCAATTCAACTACTTTTTTAACTACAGGAGTAATTAAGTCTATCGAATCTTGCGATTCATGAGAAAGATTTTTGTTGATTTGGAATGCACTTTGTTGGTGTTGTCTGGAAGTTGATGGCTGATTTGTCTTGTTTTCCCATGTAGTTGCAGTCACTTGGGAGTATGATCTGTTCTGCGTCCGGTAGCTAAGTACTGTTTCTAGTTTGATTCTGGCTTATTTTCACAAAATAGCTACATCCTTAATAATTTGCCGGATGTTTTTCTAAGCAATTCACGCACTGTGGATCCTCTTCGGGCCTCTTAGGGCAATTATTATATAAGTGATTACCTGTGCATTTTACGCAGCGGGGTTGAGACTGGCAGTAGTTGCGGGTATGTCCGTACCACTGGCATATTTTACATTGAGGAATCTCTTGGGATATGCTTCGCAGTCCCACTTCTACCACAGTATATTTACACATATATGTGTAAATATACTGTGCTTCTACTATGCTATAATTAAGTGTTGTTAAGCTAAATATTTGTTTGCCTTCTTGTGTATTACTGAGATCCACGGCGCATAGCGGAATTGGATATCTGTTCTTATTAGATAATCGAGCAACCTTAACAATAGGGTATTCTAGAGCTTTCAGTTCGTCTTGTATTTCAGATTCGGTTTGTGATACCCTGATACCGGTACGTTTCGACTAATCACCGATAAGTTATTAGCCTCAGGATCCTTGAACGTGTGATAGCTTAAGTTGTTATCACTGTAGTATTTAGTCATCTTCCGATAATCGTCTATGCTTGTTAAATTGACTCGTAACTGGTTGTTTTTATTTATCGTCGTAAATTCACTTTTAGCCATTTCTTTAACATCTACAAGTATTTATTGGTATTTGAGTTTATTCGCACTGTGCAGATATATTGACGAAATTTTTATCTTTTTCTCAATGGGCTCAGAAGGTTGTTGGTCTTGTGTTGGTGGTGAGGTATCCATATCGTTTATTGCAGCGGCATGCTTGTCTTGATAAATAATGTTGCCTGCCTTTTCGATTTGTTTTTCAGTTATGAAGAATTTATTATTGGTAATTAATTTTTCTGGCTCGAAAAAGTATTTTTTGTTTGGTTCAGCTACAGGCGGCGAGAGGTCATCGCAGCTTCTTTTATTGTTAGTTTTGTTCATATTTATGGGGGAATCCCTCCGCAGGGGTTCTTTAATAATTTCTACACCCGCTTATATATGTTTTGAAATTACAACATGAAACTATCATTAAGCTTCTACCAGAAATCGGCTTCGTGTTGTCACACGTGATAAAAGTTCACACTTGCACTATCTTACGTTCAGAACAGCGTTGCACTTCTTAACACGGACAACACCTTTACGATAACTCTCCTGGAAGCTATACGAGTGCTTAATCTGAAATTATGTAACATCCTGTATTGCCTGTATTGTCGTAAAGTCATTGCTTCCGCCGCATTTGTGTAGTACAATTACAATGATTACGTACAACTCGCGTCGAGTTGTTTGAGCGCAACCACAAATATGTCAAATACACCAGTTGTTTTAGTCTTGCTTTATAACGTACAAACTTAGATAATCATAATTTAAATTCTGGATTTATAATGAATTTAACAAATTGTAATTTATATAATAAGAATAACTTACTGGCATGAAATTCATTAAAGCTTTGGTACTTGAACTTATATGGTTTACTGGTTCATTCAATCCGTCGCTATTTTCTCGTGTATTGTTACGATAATCATTGTGAGAGAAGCAATAGACGGAAAGTTACGTTTGATTAGATTGTTGGTTTGATATATAATCTCCGAGAGTATCGACCTAGCCAGGGTCATGTTTAACTAATCTGTACTGTAATAAAGTCTAAGCTCTATAAGAGACAGACGAGTAAGAAAATTGTACTGAAAATTAAGGAAAATGGCAAACTGAATGGAGGCGCGCATAACAGCTCTAAGAGATCATAACGCAGCTGTAGTATGGCAGTTGCATCTCCACGTCTTAAAAAATGAGGCATTTAGAAGGAATAAGACAAGAATTGACATGTAAAAAAAGAGTACGGCAACAGTAACTTCCATTATTTAAATTGTTGGTTACAACAAAATCTGGTGCCTGCTGCTCCATTAATATGGTAGAGTGACACACGCATTATTCCATAAATATACTTTCCTTGAATATCATCAGCCTTTTTCTTAACATCTCCACTGCTAGCGTATCTGCTTTTTCTCTTGGAAGGGGGTTTACCACGGAACCTTCAACTTGAAGCTCTTCTGCCTCAATAGAAATTATTATTTAAGAATACAAGACTCTGACATTTATTTAGAATGATCCAGCTTCACCCACATCATAATGAAGTAGAAATAACAATGTACCTCAGATGCATACATATATTGTTATTTTCATTAGATTAACTGATGAAAGACAGGAGGACACGTAAGCTTCTATCCACATATTCTTCGAAATTTAAGTGTAAGAATTCTAACTTCTACCAAATCCCGAAATCGTAACGAGTTATGGAATGACTCGCCACCACGGGCGAACGCGTTTATACAGGCTGATTTAAAATAGGTGTAAAAAACTTTGCATCTTGTTCGGGAAGCAATTTTAAGACAAAACTGTTATATGCACATAGGTCATATTAGAATTAGTTAGAGAAAAACAATAATTTAAAAGATAATAAATACGAAAATCAGTGATGTCTTGGAATTATCGAAACAAACAAGCGCTTTTCATTTGCGATTGCTGTTTTTTGGTTGTAAACAACATAATTTATCAAAAAATTAGAACGAATTTACAGTTTTAAAAATGAAGTGTTCTTGTTGTACTTCTGTAACTAATTGGAATATGACCTATGTTAAGACGGTCTATATTGTTCCAGGCCATGATACTGGGCCTATAAAGTGACCTTTGAAATGGCCTACCACAATTTGGCAACATGGCTTCGCCAACTTTTAAGAAAAATCACTAGTTTTGGTCACTAAATAGACAATCTGTCAGTGCAGCTTCCCTGTCAGAATAATGCGTTGAAAAAAATATTTAAAATCGTTGCTATTACATTGTAGTGCTTCACTTTATCGCAATATTGGATTAAAAAGCAATTCCTTATGGGTAAGTAAAAGTCGAATAGTACTTCACTCTTTGGATTAAAATCAAGCCTAAATTTGGTTATTCATAAAGAAAAATCTGATAATCTGAGGTCCCCTTCTTGGAGCTTTAGAAAGTGAGTAAGAGATGCAGAAATTGAGCAAGTAAGCAGAAAATTAATGAATAATAAGCTGCTATTCCACTTATAGTTGACTGTATTTTTACTATTTTTCTGACAACAATTCTATTTTATAACAAATCTTAACTTTCTGTAATTGTTTAAACAAATATTTGACAAACTAGAAATGCATTTTATTTGTACCTCACTTGTAAACATCAAACAAACTAGCCAGTTAAGAAACATTTTCAAACTGAATACAGTGACTTGATAGCGCGCAAAGCCAGAGTTGTCTGCCTTAGTATGTGTCATATTGATGAATTTAGTTGCTTGTCAGTTTGAAATTTTGAATAAATGGTAAATTTCTCAGGCCATATTCCTCCGCGTATGAAACAAAGAGCTCTGAACTTTACTTTAAAATATATGCACAGTATCATATAAAATATGTATGGGAGCATCTTCAACTTAAAAAATACATTGCCATCAGAAAATTTTGCGAACGTACTTCTATTTAATCTGTAATTGTCTGATATAATACTAATAATTTTGAAGCCACAAGCTAGTACAATTTCAATATTTGTTTTGTGTCACTTTGTAAAGTTCCTCAGCAATTACATTTTATACTTGTGTTAGTGAAACAACAGATTTAGATTTTCTTAAAGCACTAGCAATAAGAAATTCCTAAATTGTTATAGCTCCCTTTGCATTAGCATTTTCGTTTTCAGCTATATCATATAATTTTCCACCTCGTTATTGAATAGGTAAATTGACGTAAATTACATTAAGTTGTAGAATTACATACTTTTCCAAATTCATCATCTCGTTGCACATTGATTTTAAAAATTATGATTTCTATTATCTGATCTAGGCGAAATATTAAAAGCTGATTTTACACGTTTTAAATGGCGTGGGGAGGGCAAACTTAATAATTTATTTTCTCTGATTGCATCGTATACTGCTGATGACTGATTAAAGATGATGAACGTTTTAACTGAATGATTTTTATTATTTAACATTAATTCTATTTGTTCCGACATAAAAATTAGCTGTTGTTTTCTCTTCACTATCAAAAGAATCATTAGTTTCATCCGAACATGAAAAATTTTGAAACTCGTCAATTTCTTCTTTTGGCCTCTTAATAAAATCACATGTTCTATATTTAGTATGTGCATCATTTAAAAATGCGATAATATTCTCTATATCTGAATGTGTTTTTATATTATTTACTATGTGTAAAAGATTCAATGTATTATCAATTTTGATGAAATATACTAAAGGATAAATTACTGTTAATTTGAACAGATGCTTTCACCTTCATTTTTTCAAAATCCATCTTAAATAAAATAATTTTGTCTGCTGCATCGCCAAGATGCCATCCCAACTCCAGTAAGATTTTTCCGAGCTTCTTATCTAGACTTTCTTTTAAAACTACAAAATTTTTCATTACAAGTAAATCGCTACTAATTTTGACTCCATCTTCTTCAAAATGCCAATCTTCTCGGAAACTAGTGGTATTGAAGTCGGAACAAGTCGCTTCATCTTGTTACCCTTTATATCCGCGCTTTTCACACACAACACTAGCTTTTCCAATCTGCCAGTTCTCTAAATGCAAAACTTCTTTCCATTTTTGTGCCACCGTTTCATCAGATGGAAACTTGAACACGCTAACATACGGAGGAACTGATGAAACGTAATTTGATTTGCAACGTGATATGCAACACTTCAAAGGCATTTTTGTAACTTACACAATGACTTATCTGAACTGCCTTGTCAAAATAGTTTTTAATGCCAAATATATTTCAAACAAATAAAACTTAGTGTGTTTTGGAATGGCCCAACACACAATTTGGCAACAGAGCCAGTGTCATGGCCTGGAACAATCTAGACCGCCTTGCCATGTCCATATGATATTTTTGTCTTAAAATTGCTTCCGAACACTCTGTATAAAGGCATCTGCCAGCTGTGGTTCTAAATATAACCGACTTATTGATAAAATAACGGAGCAAGGTACTACAATGACGAATCAATTTTCGCACTTGCACAATTGCTGTTATCTCGCGCGGCCGGACAGGTGAGCGCACGTCGAAGTGATTCACCGGCCACTATTTGAACAGGAATCCCTCGATGAGATCAGTGTGGTACAATAGTTAGTGCGGAGTGCGCGCGTGTAATAAGGATACAAAATACCGGCACGTTTTTGTTGTAACTCTGTGATTACATAAAATACAGACCTTGGTCGGACGACTCTAGCTCGTCTAGTTAGTAAACGAACTTAACGTGCATGGATTGTGTCTTTTTCCGCATAAATTCGTTGTTGTTGAACTTAATTCTACCAGTTTAGTGTGAAAACGCCTACCAAGTCCACAAAACATCCTCTGTTGTTAAATATTAAATTCGAAGGTGTAAGTCTGATAATATTGCACAATTATGTGATAAAAAAACCTATCTGGCACATCTGTTTAAACAACGGTGAATCGGCGAAGTAAGGTAACTATTCGCAGCTGCTAGTTTTAGTAATTTTTAAATACGAAGAAAGAAGAGAATGCCAAAACGATTCATTTAAATTTTCTTAACCAGACTTTTTCAAAGAATAAATAAAGACAAATTGTCATAACATATTTAATACAAAAACGTAATTATTATTATTTCAAAGATTTACCTGCTTGTTTTTATAGCAAAAAAAATTTGCGGATTGTTTGGCCATCGTTAGATAATCGTTGTTTCCTTGCTTTTTCTGAGAACACCGACCGTTTCTGAGCAAAAAGGTCATAAAGTACTACATTTGCCATTACTGGGTCATATTTTACTAACTTTTACTGTGAAATTCTGAAGCCGAACCGAATTTAAGCGTATGCGATTATTATCGATGATTTGGGGTGATAACGGAAAAATTCTGTTGCTAAGTTTTAAAATGGTGTAATTATATGATTTTAAGCTCTTGGAAAACCACATATCAATATAGGTTTTATTGAAAGGCATTAATTTTTATATAATAAACATATTTGGTAAATATTAACGGCGGCATAGTTACATCATGCAGTTCTTCTATTTTAGTGGCAATAGTGGCTCATTAACTTTTTTAATGCAAGTAGTTTGTAAAACCGGAAACGAATATCTTTTATTCATTGTACATACTCGTACATAATTACCGACTTAAAAACGCTACCAAGGCTGTTTATTCGAGAGACCAAAACATCTAAAAACGAAAATTACTTCGACATAATCTGCTGAAGTATTATTAATTTCAGTTAGCCTATGATCTTTTTTACTAATTTGCAAGTTTTGCCGCAACCCCTCACTCAATCGCAGCAAAACCAAAATTATAACGTGCTTTCGTAAAGTAGTGGATAAATCAGTTAATTATTCAAGAAATAGCTTTTGGAAAAAACGCTTTGACCAATCGATTTTTATTTCTATTTGCCCATTTATTAAAATAAAATCTATATGTGTATACAGGGTGACACGCGTAGGAGGTATGACGTCATCGATATTTTTTTAATGGCAACCCCTTTTTTTATTACGGAATTTGAAAGAACGTATTTTTTACTTACGCTAAGCCGATTTTTGAGTACAGCTCACATGACCAAAAATTTAAACAAAAACGAACTGTATTCACCTTAACTATAGACAATCATTTCGCATGTCGATACAACTCTGCGGATATTTTATTACAAAGGCAATGTATTTGCATCTTTTGATGACATCATATTAGATATGATAAGATGTTTGGCGTCAATTTTGATAATTTTACTTATCGATCCTCTCAAGCTCCATACATATTATCAGTTAAGAGTTTTGATAATTAATTTTATTTTTAAATCTGACTTGCTCAACAAGGAAATGTAATCAATAGGTTTTAATGTTTTGTGTTTGATCGTAAGTTATTTCAAAATACATTTGATAAGAAAATAAACCATGTCTTTCCATGTTGTCCAATTAGTAGATGTACACCCAACTGCTCCTTTATTAATTCTAACAATTGTTTTCGAAATAAATCCAATTCCAAATAACAGAAGTCAAATTTTAAGCTGTTTACTTTCTATATTTTATTCGAACAGAGCATTGTTTATCATAAAAGCAGATTAGATAATATCGAATGTGGCAAACATGTTATCGGTAATGATGACACATTTCTTATTTGTGAAGAATGTCGGTTTCTTTTGCAATTTTCTTTTTTAAATGATGTGGTATTTTGCATAGGTGGCCTTGGTAGAGCTTTTGAAATAAATGATGTATGTACAATTAGCGGGAATCAAAAAATATTGTTTCCGGCTTCATAAACTATTAGCTTCAGTCTCGTTTTGGATTTCGAATGAAAAACACGTATACAGTGTCCGCCAAGAGATAGGCATTATATGCAAAAAAAAATTATTTTTGATTTTCCAAAAAAACCTTTTACGTCAAGAGTTTGTGCTTGTTTAAAAACTTATTTACCCCCTATCATATATACCGTGTGATTTTTACTTATTTAGAAAAAGGAGTTTTTCGAAATTGTCAAAATCCAAAAGATGCTATTTTTCGGAAATTAAATGAGACTTCAATGAAATTTTTTTAGAGTGTGTTATGTTTAGCTAACTGAACAATCTCAAGGCCAGAAAACACCTAATTTTTTAGATAAAAATAAATTTTTCAATTTTTAAAATATTTTCAAAAATTTACATACCAAGAATTAATATTAAAATTCAATTTTTTATATGAAGACTTTAAAGATTTATAATTGTAAAAAATAATATAAAATGTTAATTACTTCTTTAGATTTTTTTATTATTTAAAAAAATCCTGTAAATGTCCTTTTACAGTTGTCTAAATGGTGAGATGTTTTAGAACATATAAATTGGATAAAGAAAAATATCCTCATTTCGAAACGCTCGTTATTTCTCCTTAGTACAGTCTTCTTGAACCTAGCAAATGATATTCGAATCACAATCTAGATCACGAAAATGTTTTGACAGGTAGTAATGCAAAAAACGTGATTATTGCCTCTCGTGTTTCTAACAACAGGATTTGCATTTATTTAGCGTCAAAAGAAATACCTAGTTAATTTATTTATTTCCACCAAGGGGGGACATAGCAATAAGCGATTCCTGCTCGTAGATTGGTGTGGCCAACTAAATGCATAGTTATTTCTAATGTTTTCCCGTGCCTGCCGCACGAACTAATAGAGAAAGAAATGAAACGTTTAGGTTTAAAAACTGTGTCTCCTATAGATTTTATAGGAGCTGCCCTCAATAAACAAGAATATAAACACGCCCTTAGTTTTCGCAGACAGGTTTATATTATCCTCTTTAAAAATGATGTTTTACCAGAGTCTATCCTAGTTCAGTATAAACAAAATTCATTTAGAATATAGGACACATTGCTACTAAGTGTCCAACTTTATCTGACAACAATAACTTGATAATCACTACTGCTGATATTCATAGGGATCGAGAACAAACGTCAGTAGTAAATAATAGCACGCAGGAAGTTAACTCGAATATGAGACTCAACGAACGAAACAGAACTTATTGCTAGTTCGATGTTGTTCATAGCGGTTCGGTAAGAAATTCAGGGGCTGTAAAACGCTAAAAAGTTCCTTCATCTACCGAGGTTTCAGTAAATGATAAGAAAGAAGACACGGTAGAGCAAAGTATTGATTCAACATTGAAATTTGAGTATTAAACGGAAATCAAAAAGATTAAACAAAAACACAATCTCAGATGTACTTCATACTCTGAGTTAAAAAAAACAATTACGACGACATTGAAGTGATTAATTTTGAAAAATTTTGCAAATTCGTAACAATCGTCACAGGCAAACAAGATGCTTTAACAGTTGCTAAGGCATTCACGTTTGACATTGAATCGCTATTAGAATTAATTGTAAAGGTCATTCGTGTTGTAATCTCAAATACCTTAAAATCACGGTTAAAACTATTAATAAAAAAGATTAATAAAAACTCTTGAGTATGAAATAGGTCAACTGAGTTCATCGCAAGATGAAACAGATAGTTACACAGATACTCAGGGATATGCATCGGCGTCTTCCAATGTAATTGTTTAAAATGGTTTTTTCGTCTTCTTATCTTTATCACTTACCTATTACGTTTTTCCATCAACGAGGGTTTTCACTTCTTGCAGTTATAATAGCTAATTTTAATTTAAATATCATTCAGTGGAACGCTCAGTCTGTTTCAGTTAAAAGGGAAAAATTGGAAAAGCTACTTGTAGAATATAACATTGACGTAGCCTTAATTAGTGAAACTTTATTTAAGCCTCAGTATAAAATATCTTTAAAAAACTATAATATTCAGCGGGATGACCACAATGTTAGTTATGGTGGCGATGGCGCCGCAATATTAATCAACAAAACTATTTCTTTTCTTCCATTAACTTTCCAAATAAAATGAATAATGTCAATATATATATAAGCCGTTCACGATCTTTCTGGGTCAGGTTAGGCTATGACATGTAGTAATTTTGTTGGCAGAACCTCTGTTGCAACTAAACTCCCTCATGGAAATTGACACTTTTTGTGTTAGGTTAGGTTGTTTTCAGTTTAAGGTGATATTTTCTAAATAGATACATTGTTGCCGGATATTCTTTAGTCTCCACATCGACTCGCGTTCTTTTAAATTTGGTCTGTCCTTTTTAAATTGGAAGTAGCATCGTTTAAAGGAAATTTTTTGTTGTAACAAAATTATTTTAGGCATTTTGACTTTTCGTTTGATGGAAATTAAAGTTATTTTTACACGTTTGATAAATCATTTATTTTCTTACGAATATTAAAATAATAAATCTGGCAATGTGGTGGCAAGAAAATGTCGAACAGACACTGACAGAAAAAAAGTTGCATCCGCTACATCATCGAATCAGTTAGTCCAACATGAAAATAAAAAATCATAGCCAACTCTGTCCCAAAAAGGTCGTGAACGGCTTATATGATGTATTACTACCGCATCTGAAAATATCGGTTATTTCGATTTATCGCCCAAATCATGGAAACTTAAGCTACACCGATTACGACAGTTCATTCTCACAGGCTGCTTCCTAGTTTATTTTTGGTGGAGATTTCAATGTTCACCACACCTTCGCTTCGTCTAGGTCCGAAAATCCTGGGAACATTCTCTTAAAGTCAATCGACAACCATAACCTAATTGTTCTTAATGACAGGTCCCATACAAAATAAACAGATCAAATGAAAATATCTGAGCTATTGACATTACCTTAACTTCACCGGTTCTCACCTCGAAATTCTGTTAGAATGTCTTACAGGATACCTACTGTTCCGACCATTTTCCCATTCTCGTTACTTCGGAATCAAGTGATATTCGAAATAAAATGATTTATCCAAGCAGAAAATGGAAAATTGACTCAAACAAATTACGATCCTATCACGACTACCTTTTAAGGTACTCTGATATTGACAACATTCAGTTAGGCTAAGACAAATTTATATTCATTCGAGACATCATGGAGGAGGCTGCGGAATATACATTCACAAAACTGAAACCTTCACTCATTAAGGGAGAACCACCACCGAAGACGAAGATTGTTCAAAAATTGTAGAAGAACGTAGAAAAATACTAAAACAGTATAAAAATAATTCAACTCTGGAAAATTGCATTAAAGGTCAAGAAACAATTGAGTATGCAAAATTGTTCTTAAAGAAAAGAAACGATAAGGTTGGCTTTCTTTTTGCAACAGTTTTAATAAAGATTCACCTCGTAAAGGCATTTGTAAGTCGATTAGAAATAAGCACTAAGCGCTCACCAAAACAATACTCCAGGGTTTGATAGCATGCCTTATGTTTTGATCAATCAACTTCCATCAAATATCCAGTAAGTACTATTATCAGTTTTAATTCCATTGAGGGTGTAATAAGCCAGATTTTAAATAATGTTCTGGTTGTTCTGTCTACTCAAGCAGCATCCTATCAACCTATATCTTTATTATTTTGAGTGCTTAAAACATATGAAAAATTGATCAATAGGCGACTCAAATGGTGGATGGCAGTGAATCATATTCTCCCATCCCAGCAATATGGGTTTCGTAAATCAATGGGTACTATCGATGCTGTAACCGATCTTATCACAGAAATTCCAAGGCGTTTTTCTCATAACCATTATCTAATCACGATTTTTTTATGGCATATAACTGTGTAAATTTAGAAATAATAAATTAATATCTTTAGGTTTGCCAATGTTTGTAGAATGGAATATAACAAACTTGTTTAGAAATCGTAG
>CALNHX010004834.1:0-118922 GCA_940337035.1 Agriotes lineatus | reverse complement strand
TCCAGATGTCACATATGTCACATATGTCCCTAATGTCCCAGACATCCTAGATGTCCCACATGTCCCTAACGTCCCAGACGTCTTACATGTCCCATATGTCCCTAACATCTCAGACGTCCCAGACGTCCTAGATGTCTCATATGTCTCTAACGTCCCAGACGTCCTAGATGTCCTATATGTCCCTAACGTCCCAGACGTCTTAGAGGTCCCATATGTCCCTAAAGACCCAGACGTCCCAGACGTCCTAGATGTTTCATATGACCCTAACGTCCCAGACGTCCCAGACGTCCTAGATGTCCCATGTGTCCTAACGTCCCAAACGTCCCAGATATCTCATATATCCCTAACGTCCCAGACGTCCCAGACGTCCTAGATGTCCCACATGTCCCTAACGTCCCAGACGTCTTAGAGGTCCCATATGTCCCTAAAGTCCCAGACGTCCCAGACGGCCTAGATGTTTCATATGACCCTAACGTCCCAGACGTCCCAGACGTCCTAGATGTCCCATGTGTCCTAACGTCCCAGGCGTCCCAGATGTCCCATATCTCCCTAACGTCCAAGACGTCCTAGATGTCCCATATGCCCCTAACGTCCCAGACGTCCCAGATGTCCCATATGTCCTTAACGTCCCAGACGTGCCAGATGTCCTATATGTCGCTAACGTCTCAGACGTCCAGAAGTCCCATATGTTCCTAACGTCCCAGACGTCCTAGATGTCCCATATGTCCCATATGTCCCTAACGTTCTAGATGTTCTAGATGTCCTACATGTCCCTAACGTCCCAGACGCCCCATTTGTCCCTAACGTCCCAGACGTCCCATTTGTACCATATGTCCCTAACGTTCTAGACGTCCTAGATGTCCTATATGTCAATAACGTCCCAGACGTCCCAGACGTCCCATATGTTCCTAACTTCCCAGACGTCCCAGATGTCCCATATGTCCCATATGTCCCTAACGTCCCAGACGTCCCAGATGTCCCATATGTACCTAACGTTCAAGACGTCCTACATGTCTCATATGTCCCTAACGTCCAAGACGTCCGAGAAGTCTTAAATGTCCCATATGTCCCTAACGTTACAGACGTATTAAATGTCACATATGTCCCTAACGTCCCAGACGTCCCAGCTGTCCCGTATGTTTCTAACGTCCCAGACGTACAAGACGTCCTAGATGTCCCATATGTCCTTAACGTCCCAGACGTCCTGGATGTCCCACATGTCCCTAACGTTCCAGACGTCCCAGACGTCCTAGATGTCCAATATGTCTCTAACGTCCCAGACGTCTTACATGCCCATATGTTCCTAACATCTTAGACGTCCCAGACGTCCTAGATGTCCTGTATGTCCCTAACGTCCCAGACGTCCCAGACGTTTAAAATGTCCCATATATTCCTAACGTCTCAGACGTCCTAGATGTCCCATATGCCCTTTACGTCTCAGACGTCCTAGATACCCTATAAGTCCCTAACGTCAAAAACGTCCCAGATGTCTCATATGTCCCTAACGTCCCAGACGTCCTAGATGTCCTATATGTCCCTAACGTCTCAGACGTCTTACATGTCTCATATGTCCCTAATATCTTAGACGTCCCCGACGTCCTAGATGTCCCGTATGTCCCTAGCGTCTCAGACGTCCCAGACGTTCTAGATGTCCCATATATTCCTAACGTCCCAGACGTCCTAGATGTCCCATATGCCCCTAACGTCCCAGACGTCCATGATGTCCCATATGATCTTTACGTCTCAGACGTCCTAGATACCCTACATGTCCCTAACGTCCCAAACGTCCCAGATGTCTCATATGTCCCTCACGTCCCAGACGTCCCAGACGCCCTAGATGTCCCATATATCCCTAACGTCCCAGACGTCCCGGACGTCCTAGATGTCCCACATGTCCATAACGTCCCAGACGTCTTAGATGTCCCATATGTCCCTAACGTTCCAGACGTCCCAGACGTCCTAGATGTTTCATATGTTCCTAACGTCCCAGACGTCCTAGACGTCCCATATGTCCCTAACGTCCAGACGTCCCAGATGTTTCGTACGTCCCTAACGTCCCAGACGTCCTAGATTTTCCATGTGTCCTAACGTCCCAGACGTCCTAGATGTCCCTTACGTCCCTGCCGTCCTAGATGTCCCATATGTCCCTAACGTCCCAGACGTCCTAGATGTCCTATATGCCCCTAACGTCCCAGACGTCCCAGATGTCCCATATGTCCCTAACGTTCCAGACGTCTCAGCTGTCCCATATGTTCCTAACGTCCCAGACGTCCAAGACGTCCTAAATGTCCCATATGTCCCTAACGTCCCACACGTCCTAGATGTTCCATATGTCCCAAACGTCCCAGACGTCCCAGACGTGCTAGAAGTCTCAGGTGTCCTTAACGTCCCAGACGTCCCAGACGTCCTAGATGTCCCATTTGTCCCTAACGTCCCAAACGTCTTACATGTCCCATATGTCCCTAACATCTCAGACGTCCCAGACGTCCTAGATGTCCCATATGTCTCTAACGTCCCAGACGTCCTAGATATTCTATATGTCCCTAACGTCCCAGACGTATTAAATGTCCCATATGTCCCTAACGTTCCAGGCGTCCCAGCTGTTTTGTATGTTCCTAATGTCCCAGACGTCCAAGACGTCCTAGATGTCCCATTGTCCCTAACGTCCAACACGTCCTAAACGTCCAGATGTCCCATATGTCTTTACCGTGTCAGACGTCCTAAATACCCTGTGTCCCTAACATCCCAGACGTCCCAGATGTTCCATATGTCCCTAACGTCCCAGACGTCCCAGACGTGCTAGATGTCTCAGGTGTCCTTAACGTACCAGACGTAACAGACGTGCTAGATGTCCCACTTGTCCCTAACGTCCCAGACGTCTTACATGTCCCATATGTCCCTAACATCTTAGACGTGCCAGACGTCCTAGATGTCCCATATGTCTCTAACGTCCCAGACGTCCTAGATGTCCTATATGTCCCTAACGTCCCATATATCCCTAACGTCCCAGAAGTCCCAGACGTGCTGGAAGCCTCAGATGTCCTTAACGTCCCAAACGTCCTAGATGTCCCATATGTCCCTAGCGTCCCAGACGTCCCAGACGTGCTAGATGTCTCAGGTGTCCTTAACGTCCCAGACGTCCCAGACGTCCTAGATGTCCCATTTGTCCCTAACGTCCCAGACGTCTTACATGTCCCATATGTCCCTAACATCTCAGACGTCCCAGACGTCCTAGATGTCCCATATCTCTCTAACGTCCCAGACGTCGCCTAGGGAGGATGTCCTATATGTCCCTAACGTCCCAGACGTATTAAATGTCCCATATGTCCCTAACGTTCCAGACGTCCCAGCTGTCCCGTATGTTCCTAACGTCCCAGACGTCCAAAACGTCCTAGATGTCCCATATGTCCCTAACGTCCAACACGTCCTAGATGTCTCATATGTCACTTACGTCCCAGACGTCCCAAATGTCCCACATGTCCTTAACGTCCCAGACGTCCATGATGTCCCATATATTCCTAACGTCCCAGACGTCCTAGATGTCCCATATGTCCCTAACGTCCCAGACGTCCATGATGTCCCATATGCCCTTTACGTCTCAGACGTCCTAGCTACCCTACATGTCCCTAACGTCCCAAACGTTCCAGATGTCTCATTTGTCCCTAACGTCCCAGACGTCCCATACGTCCTAGATGTCCCACATGTCCCTAACGTTCCAGACGTCTTAGATGTCCCATATTACCCTAACGTTCCAGACGTCCCGGACGTCCTAGATGTCCCACATGTCCCTAACGTTCCAGACGTCTTAGATGTCCCATATGTCCCTAAAGTCCCAGACGTCCCAGACGTCCTAGATGTTTCATATGTCCCTAACGTCCCAGACGTCCTAGACGTCCCATATGTCCCTAACGTCCCAGACGTCCCAGATGTTTCGTATGTCCTTAACGTTCCAGACGTCCCAGACGTTCTAGATGTTCCATGTGTCCTAACGTAACAGACGTCCTAGATGTCCCATATGTCCCTTACGTCCCTGCCGTCTTAGATGTCCCATATGTCCCTAACGTCCCAGACGTCCTAGATGTCCTATATGCCCCTAACGTCCCAGACGTCCCAGATGTCACATATGTCCCTAACGTCCCAGACGTGCTAGATGTCCCATATGTGCCTAACGTCCCAGACGTCCCAAATGTCCCATATGCCCCTAACGTCCCATGCGTTCTAGATATCCCATATGTCCTTAACGTCCCAGACGTCCCAGACGTCCTAGATGCTCCATATGTCCCTAACGTCCCACACGTCCTAGATGTCCCATATGTCCCTAACGTCCCAGACGTCCCAGATGTCCCATGTCCTTAACGTGTCAGACGTCCTAGATATTCTATATGTCCCTAACGTTCCAAACGTATTAAATGTCCCATATGTCCCTAACGTTCCGGACGTCCCAGCTGTCCCGTATGTTCCTACCGTCCCAGACGTCAAAGACGTCCTAAATGTCCCATATGTCCTTAACGTCCAACACGACTTAGACGTCCCAGATGTCCCATGTCCTTAACGTGTCAGACGTCCTAGATACCCTATGTGTCCTTAACATCCCAGACGTCCCAGATGTTCCATATGTCCCTAACATCCCAGACGTCCCAGACGTGCTAGATGTCTCAGGTGTCCTTAACGTCCCAGACGTAACAGACGTGCTAGATGTCCCATTTGTCCCTAGCGTCCCAGACGTCTTACATGTCCAATATGTCCCTAACATCTCAGACGTCCCAGACGTCCTAGATGTCCCATATGTCCCTAACGTCCCAACACGACTTAGACGTCCCAGATGTCCCATGTCCTTAACGTGTCAGACGTCCTAGATATTCTATATGTCCCTAACGTTCCAAACGTATTAAATGTCCCATATGTCCCTAACGTTCCGGACGTCCCAGCTGTCCCGTATGTTCCTACCGTCCCAGACGTCAAAGACGTCCTAAATGTCCCATATGTCCCTAACGTCCAACACGACTTAGACGTCCCAGATGTCCCATGTCCTTAACGTGTCAGACGTCCTAGATACCCTATGTGTCCTTAACATCCCAGACGTCCCAGATGTTCCATATGTCCCTAACATCCCAGACGTCCCAGACGTGCTAGATGTCTCAGGTGTCCTTAACGTCCCAGACGTAACAGACGTGCTAGATGTCCCATTTGTCCCTAGCGTCCCAGACGTCTTACATGTCCCATATGTCCCTAACATCTCAGACGTTACAGACGTCCTTGATGTCCCATATGTCTCTAACGTCCCAGACGTCCTAGATGTCCTATATGTCCCTAACGTCCCAAACTTCCCATATATCCCTAACGTCCCAGAAGTCCCAGACGTGCTGGAAGCCTCAGATGTCCTTAACGTCCCAGACGTCCTAGATGTCCCATATGTCCCTAGCGTACCAGACGTCCCAGACGTGATAGATGTCTCAGGTGTCCTTAACGTTTCCAGACGTCCCAGACGTCCTAGATGTCCCCTTTGTCCCTAACGTCCCAGACGTCTTACATGTCCCATATGTCCCTAACATCTCAGACGTCCCAGACGTCCTAGATGTCCCATATCTCTCTAACGTCTCAGACGTCCTAGATGTCCTATATGTCCCTAACGTCCCAGACGTGTTAAATGTCCCATATGTCCCTAACGTTCCAGACGTCCCAGCTGTCCCGTATGTTCCTAACGTCCCAGATGTCCAAGACGTCCTAGATGTCCCATATGTCCCTAACGTCCAACACGTCCTAGATGTCTCATATGTCACTAACGTACCAGACGTCCCAGATGTCCCACATGTCCTTAACGTGTCAGACGTCCTAGATACCCTATGTGTCCCTAACATCCCAGACGTCTCAGATGTTCCATATGTCCCTAACGTCCCAGACGTCCCAGACGTGCTAGATGTCTCAGGTGTCTTTAACGTGCCAGACGTCCATAATGTCCCATATATTCCTAACGTCCCAGACGTCGTAGATGTCCCATATGTCAGTAACGTCCCAGACGTCCATGATGTCCCATATGCCCTTTACGTCTCAGACGTCCTAGATACCTTATAAGTCCCTAACGTCCCAAACGTCCCAGATGTCTCATATGTCCCTAACGTCCCAGACGTCCTAGATGTCCTATATGTCCCTAACGTCCCAGACGTCTTACATGTCTCATATGTCCCTAACATCTTAGACGTCCAGACGTCCTAGATGTCCCGTATGTCCCTAACGTCCCAGGCGTCCCAGACGTGCTAGATGTCTCAGGTGTCCTTAACGTCCCAGACGTGCTAGATATCCCATATATTCCTAACGTCCCAGACGTCCTAGATGTCCCATATGTCCCTAACGTCCCAGACGTCCATGATGTCCCATATGCCCTTTACGTCTCAGACGTCCTAGATACCCTATAAGTCCCTAACGTCCCAAACGTCCCAGATGTCTCATATGTCCCTAACCTCCCAGACGTCCTAGATGTCCTATATGTCCCCTAACGTCCCAGACGTCTTACATGTCTCATATGTCCCTAACATCTTAGACGTCCCAGACGTCCTAGATGTCCCGTATGTCCCTAACGTCCCAGAAGTCCCAGACGTTTTAGATGTCCCATATATTCCTAACGTCCCAGACGTCCTAGATGTCCCATATGTCCCTAACGTCCCAGACGTCCAATATGTCCCATATGCCCTTTAAGTCTCAGACGTCCTAGATACCCTACATGTCCCTAACGTCCAAACGTCCCAGATGTCTCATATGTCCCTAACGTCCCAGACGTCCCAGACGCCCTAGATGTCCCATATATCCCTAACGTCCCAGACGTCTTAGATGTCCTATATGTCCCTAACGTCCCAGACGTCCCAGACGTCCTAGATGTCCCACAAGTCCCTAACGTCCCAGACGTCTTAGATGTCCCATATGTCCCTAACGTCCCAGACGTCCCAGACGTCCTAGATGTTTCATATGTCCCCTAACGTCCCAGACGTCCTAGACGTCCCATATGTCCCTAACGTCCCAGACGTCCCAGATGTTTCGTATGTCCCTAACGTCCCAGACGTCCCAGACGTCCTAGATGTTCCATGTGTCCTAACGTCCCAGACGTCCTAGATGTCCCATATGTCCCTTACGTCCCTGCCGTCCCAGATGTCCCATATGTTTCTAACGTCCCAGACGTCCCAAATGTCCCATATGTCCCTAACGTCCCAGACGTGCCAGATGTCCCATATGTGCCTAACGTCCCAGACGTCCCAGACGTCCCAAATGTCCCATGAGTCCCTAACGTCCCAGGCGTCCTAGATGTCCCGTATGTCCCTAACGTCCCAGACGTCCCAGACGTCTTAGATGTCCCATATATTCCTAACGTCTCAGATGTCCTCGATGTCCCATATGTCCCTAACGTCCCAAAGGTCCATGATGTCCCATATGCCATTAACGTCTCAGACGTCCTAGATACCCTATATGTCCCTAACGTCCCAAACGTCCCAGATGTCTCATATGTCCCTAACGCCCCAGACGTCCTAGATGTCCTATACGTCCCCTAACGTCCCAGACATCCCAGATGTCCTATATGTCCCTCACGTCCCAGACGTCCTAGATGTCCCATATGACCCTAACGCTCCTGACGTGCCAGACGTACTAGATGTCCCATACGCCCTAATGTCCCCAGACGTTCTAGATCTCCCATATGTCCTTAACGTCCCAGACGTCCCAGATGTCCCATATGTCCCTAACGTCCCAGACGTCCAAGCTGTCACATTTGTCACATATGTCCCTAACGTCCCAGACATCCTAGATGTCCCACATGTCCCTAACGTCCCAGACGTCCTAGATGTCCCATATGACCCTAACGCTCCTGACGTGCCAGACGTACTAGATGTCCCATACGCCCTAATGTCCCAGACGTTCTAGATGTCCCACATGTCCCTAACGTCCCAGACGTCCTAAATGTCCCATATGTCTCTAACGTCCCAGACGTCTTACATGCCCATATGTTCCTAACATCTTAGACGTCCCAGACGTCCTAGATGTCTCATATGTCACTAACGTTCCAGACGTCCCAGCTGTCCCGTATGTTCCTAACGTCCCAGACGTCCAAGACGTCCTAGATGTCCCCATATGTCCCTAACGTCCAACACGTCCTAGATGTCTCATATGTCACTAACGTACCAGACGTCCCAGATGTCCCACATGTCCTTAACGTGTCAGACGTCCTAGATACCCTATGTGTCCCTAACATCCCAGACGTCTCAGATGTTCCATATGTCCCTAACGTCCCAGACGTCCCAGACGTGCTAGATGTCTCAGGTGTCTTTAACGTCCCAGACGTCCATAATGTCCCATATATTCCTAACGTCCCAGACGTCCTAGATGTCCCATATGTCCCTAACGTCCCAGACGTCCATGATGTCCCATATGCCCTTTACGTCTCAGACGTCCTAGATACCTTATAAGTCCCTAACGTCCCAAACGTCCCAGATGTCTCATATGTCCCTAACGTCCCAGACGTCCTAGATGTCCTATATGTCCCTAACGTCCCAGACGTTTTACATGTCTCATATGTCCCTAACATCTTAGACGTCCCAGACGTCCTAGATGTCCCGTATGTCCCTAACGTCCCAGGCGTCCCAGACGTGCTAGATGTCTCAGGTGTCCTTAACGTCTCAGACGTGCTAGATGTCCCATATATTCCTAACGTCCCAGACGTCCAAGATGTCCCAAATGTCCCTAACGTCCCAGACGTCCATGATGTCCCATATGCCCTTTACGTCTCAGACGTCCTAGATACCCTATAAGTCCCTAACGTCCCAAACGTCCCAGATGTCTCATATGTCCCTAACGTCCCAGACGTCCTAGATGTCCTATATGTCCCTAACGTCCCACACGTCTTACATGTCTCATATGTCCCTAACATCTTAGACGTCCCAGACGTCCTAGATGTCCCGTATGTCTCTAACGTCCCAGAAGTCCCAGACGTTTTAGATGTCCCATATGTCCCTAACGTCCCAGACGTCCAATATGTCCCATATGCCCTTTAAGTCTCAGACGTCCTAGATACCCTACATGTCCCTAACGTCCCAAACGTCCCAGATGTCTCATATGTCCCTAACGTCCCAGAAGTCCCAGACGCCCTAGTTGTCCCATATATCCCTAACGTCCCAGACGTCTTAGATGTCCCATATGTCCCTAACGTCCCAGACGTTCCAGACGTCCTAGATGTTTCATATGTCCCTAACCTCCCAGACGTCCTAGACGTCCCATATGTCCCTAACGTCCCAGACGTCCCAGATGTTTCGTATGTCCCTAACGTCCCAGACGTCCCAGACGTCCTAGATGTTCCATGTGTCCTAACGTCCCAGACGTCCTAGATGTCCCATATGTCCCTTACGTCCCTGCCGTCCCAGATGTCCCATATGTTTCTAACGTCCCAGACGTCCCAAATGTCCCATATGTCCCTAACGTCCCAGACGTGCCAGATGTCCAATATGTGCCTAACGTCCCAGACGTCCCAGACGTCCCAAATGTCCCATGTGTCCCCTAACGTCCCAGGCGTCCTAGATGTCCCGTATGTCCCTAACGTCCCAGACGTCCCAGACGTCTTAGATGTCCCATATATTCCTAACGTCTCAGACGTCCTCGATGTCCCATATGTCCCTAACGTCCCAAAGGTCCAGATGTCCCATATGCCATTAACGTCTCAGACGTCCTAGATACCCTATATGTCCCTAACGTCCCAAACGTCCCAGATGTCTCATATGTCCCTAATATCTTAGACGTCCCCGACGTCCTAGATGTCCTATATGTCCCTAACGTCCCAAACTTCCCATATATCCCTAACGTCCCAGAAGTCCCAGACGTACTGAAAGCCTCAGATGTCCTTAACGTCCCAGACGTCCTAGATGTCCCATATGTCCCTAGCGTCCCAGACGTCCCAGACGTGATAGATGTCTCAGGTGTCCTTAACGTTCCAGACGTCCCAGACGTCCTAGATGTCCCATTTGTCCCTAACGTCCCAGACGTCTTACATGTCCCATATGTCCCTAACATCTCAGACGTCCCAGACGTCCTAGATGTCCCATATCTCTCTAACGTCCCAGACGTCCTAGATGTCCTATATGTCCCTAACGTCCCAGACGTATTAAATGTCCCATATGTCCCTAACGTTCCAGACGTCCCAGCTGTCCCGTATGTTCCTAACGTCCCAGACGTCCAAGACGTCCTAGATGTCCCATATGTCCCTAACGTCCAACACGTCCTAGATGTCTCATATGTCACTAACGTACCAGACGTCCCAGATGTCCCACATGTCCTTAACGTGTCAGACGTCCTAGATACCCTATGTGTCCCTAACATCCCAGACGTCTCAGATGTTCCATATGTCCCTAACGTCCCAGACGTCCCAGACGTGCTAGATGTCTCAGGTGTCTTTAACGTCCCAGACGTTCATAATGTCCCATATATTCCTAACGTCCCAGACGTCCTAGATGTCCCATATGTCCCTAACGTCCCAGACGTCCATGATGTCCCATATGCCCTTTACGTCTCAGACGTCCTAGATACCTTATAAGTCCCTAACGTCCCAAACGTCCCAGATGTCTCATATGTCCCTAACGCCCCAGACGTCCTAAATGTCCTATACGTCCCTAACGTCCCAGACATCCCAGATGTCCTATATGTCCCTCACGTCCCAGACGTCCTAGATGTCCCATATGACCCTAACGCTCCTGACGTGCCAGACGTACTAGATGTCCCATACGCCCTAATGTCCCAGACGTTCTAGATTTCCCATATGTCCTTAACGTCCCAGACGTCCCAGATGTCCCATATGTCCCTAACGTCCCAGACGTCCAAGCTGTCACATTTGTCACATATGTCCCTAACGTCCCAGACATCTTAGATGTCCCACATGTCCCTAACGTCCCAGACGTCCTAAATGTCCCATATGTCCCTAACGTCCCAGACGTCCCAGATGTCCCATATGTCAAATATGTCCCTAACGTCCCAGACATCCTAGATGTCCCACATATCCCTAAAGTCCCAGAAGTCGGAGATGTCTCATATACCCATAACGTCCCGGACGTCCTAAATGTCCCATATGTTCCTAACGTCCCAGACGTCCTTAAAGTCCCATATGTCGATAACGTCCCAAACGTCATAGATGTCCCATATGTCCCTAACGTCCCAGACATCCTAGATGTCACATATGTCTCATATGTCCCTAACGTTCTAGACGTTCTAGATGTCCTACATGTCCCTAACGTCCCAGACGTCCCATTTGTCCCTAACGTCCCAGACGTCCCAATTGTCCCATATATCCCGAACGTTCTAGACGTCCTAGATGCCCTATATGTCAATAACGTCCCAGACGTCCCAGACGTCCCATATGTTCCTAACGTCCCAGACGTCCCAGATGTCCCATATGTCCCATATGTCCCTAACGTCCCAGACGTCCCAGATGTCCCATATGTACCTAACGTCCAAGACGTCCTACATGTCCCATATGTCCCTAACGTCCAAGACGTCCGAGAAGTCTTAAATGTCCCATATGTTCCTAACGTCCCAGACGTATTAAATGTCCCATATGTCCCTAACGTCCCAGACGTCCCAGATGTCCCATATGTACCTAACGTACAAGACGTCCTAGATGTCCCATATGTTCCTAACGTCCCAGACGTATTAAATGTCCCATATGTCCCTAACTTCCCAGACGTCCCAGCTGTCCCGTATGTTTCTAACGTCCCAGACGTACAAGACGTCCTAGATGTCCCATATGTCCCTAACGTCCCAGACGTCCTAGATGTCCCGCATGTCCCTAACGTCCCAGACGTCCCAGACGTCCTAGATGTCCTATATATCCCTAACGTTCTAGACGTCTTACATGTCCCATATGTTCCTAACATCTTAGACGTCCCAAACGTCCCAGATGTCTCATATGTCCCTAACGTTCCAGACGTCCTAGATGTCCTATATGTCCCTAACGTCCCAGACGTCTTACATGTCTCATATGTCCCTAACATCTTAGACGTCCCAGACGTCCTAGATGTCCCATATGTCCCTAACGTCCCAGACGTCCAATATGTCCCATATGCCCTTTAAGTCTCAGACGTCCTAGATACCCTACATGTCCCTAACGTCCCAAACGTCCCAGATGTCTCATATGTCCCTAACGTCCCAGACGTCCCAGACGCCCTAGTTGTCCCATATATCCCTAACGTCCCAGACGTCTTAGATGTCCCATATGTCCCTAACGTCCCAGACGTCCCAGACGTCCTAGATGTTTCATATGTCCCTAACCTCCCAGACGTCCTAGACGTCCCATATGTCCCTAACGTCCCAGACGTCCCAGATGTTTCGTATGTCCCTAACGTCCCAGACGTCCCAGACGTCCTAGATGTTCCATGTGTCCTAACGTCCCAGACGTCCTAGATGTCCCATATGTCCCTTACGTCCCTGCCGTCCCAGATGTCCCATATGTTTCTAACGTCCCAGACGTCCCAAATGTCCCATATGTCCCTAACGTCCCAGACGTGCCAGATGTCCAATATGTGCCTAACGTCCCAGACGTCCCAGACGTCCCAAATGTCCCATGTGTCCCTAACGTCCCAGGCGTCCTAGATGTCCCGTATGTCCCTAACGTCCCAGACGTCCCAGACGTCTTAGATGTCCCATATATTCCTAACGTCTCAGACGTCCTCGATGTCCCATTTGTCCCTAACGTCCATGATGTCCCATATGCCATTAACGTCTCAGACGTCCTAGATACCCTATATGTCCCTAACGTCCCAAACGTCCCAGATGTCTCATATGTCCCTAACGCCCCAGACGTCCTAAATGTCCTATACGTCCCTAACGTCCCAGACATCCCAGATGTCCTATATGTCCCTCACGTCCCAGACGTCCTAGATGTCCCATATGACCCTAACGCTCCTGACGTGCCAGACGTACTAGATGTCCCATACGCCCTAATGTCCCAGACGTTCTAGATTTCCCATATGTCCTTAACGTCCCAGACGTCCCAGATGTCCCATATGTCCCTAACGTCCCAGACGTCCAAGCTGTCACATTTGTCACATATGTCCCTAACGTCCCAGACATCTTAGATGTCCCACATGTCCCTAACGTCCCAGACGTCCTAAATGTCCCATATGTCCCTAACGTCCCAGACGTCCCAGATGTCCCATATGTCAAATATGTCCCTAACGTCCCAGACATCCTAGATGTCCCACATATCCCTAAAGTCCCAGAAGTCGGAGATGTCTCATATACCCATAACGTCCCGGACGTCCTAAATGTCCCATATGTTCCTAACGTCCCAGACGTCCTTAAAGTCCCATATGTCGATAACGTCCCAAACGTCATAGATGTCCCATATGTCCCTAACGTCCCAGACATCCTAGATGTCACATATGTCTCATATGTCCCTAACGTTCTAGACGTTCTAGATGTCCTACATGTCCCTAACGTCCCAGACGTCCCATTTGTCCCTAACGTCCCAGACGTCCCAATTGTCCCATATATCCCGAACGTTCTAGACGTCCTAGATGCCCTATATGTCAATAACGTCCCAGACGTCCCAGACGTCCCATATGTTCCTAACGTCCCAGACGTCCCAGATGTCCCATATGTCCCATATGTCCCTAACGTCCCAGACGTCCCAGATGTCCCATATGTACCTAACGTCCAAGACGTCCTACATGTCCCATATGTCCCTAACGTCCAAGACGTCCGAGAAGTCTTAAATGTCCCATATGTTCCTAACGTCCCAGACGTATTAAATGTCCCATATGTCCCTAACGTCCCAGACGTCCCAGATGTCCCATATGTACCTAACGTACAAGACGTCCTAGATGTCCCATATGTTCCTAACGTCCCAGACGTATTAAATGTCCCATATGTCCCTAACTTCCCAGACGTCCCAGCTGTCCCGTATGTTTCTAACGTCCCAGACGTACAAGACGTCCTAGATGTCCCATATGTCCCTAACGTCCCAGACGTCCTAGATGTCCCGCATGTCCCTAACGTCCCAGACGTCCCAGACGTCCTAGATGTCCTATATATCCCTAACGTTCTAGACGTCTTACATGTCCCATATGTTCCTAACATCTTAGACGTCCCAAACGTCCCAGATGTCTCATATGTCCCTAACGTTCCAGACGTCCTAGATGTCCTATATGTCCCTAACGTCCCAGACGTCTTACATGTCTCATATGTCCCTAACATCTTAGACGTCCCAGACGTCCTAGATGTCCCATATGTCCCTAACGTCCAGACGTCCAATATGTCCCATATGCCCTTTAAGTCTCAGACGTCCTAGATACCCTACATGTCCCTAACGTCTCAAACGTCCCAGATGTCTCATATGTCCCTAACGTCCCAGACGTCCCAGACGCCCTAGTTGTCCCATATATCCCTAACGTCCCAGACGTCTTAGATGTCCCATATGTCCCTAACGTCCCAGACGTCCCAGACGTCCTAGATGTTTCATATGTCCCTAACCTCCCAGACGTCCTAGACGTCCCATATGTCCCTAACGTCCCAGACGTCCCAGATGTTTCGTATGTCCCTAACGTCCCAGACGTCCCAGACGTCCTAGATGTTCCATGTGTCCTAACGTCCCAGACGTCCTAGATGTCCCATATGTCCCTTACGTCCCTGCCGTCCCAGATGTCCCATATGTTTCTAACGTCCCAGACGTCCCAAATGTCCCATATGTCCCTAACGTCCCAGACGTGCCAGATGTCCAATATGTGCCTAACGTCCCAGACGTCCCAGACGTCCCAAATGTCCCATGTGTCCCTAACGTCCCAGGCGTCCTAGATGTCCCGTATGTCCCTAACGTCCCAGACGTCCCAGACGTCTTAGATGTCCCATATATTCCTAACGTCTCAGACGTCCTCGATGTCCCATTTGTCCCTAACGTCCATGATGTCCCATATGCCATTAACGTCTCAGACGTCCTAGATACCCTATATGTCCCTAACGTCCCAAACGTCCCAGATGTCTCATATGTCCCTAACGCCCCAGACGTCCTAAATGTCCTATACGTCCCTAACGTCCCAGACATCCCAGATGTCCTATATGTCCCTCACGTCCCAGACGTCCTAGATGTCCCATATGACCCTAACGCTCCTGACGTGCCAGACGTACTAGATGTCCCATACGCCCTAATGTCCCAGACGTTCTAGATTTCCCATATGTCCTTAACGTCCCAGACGTCCCAGATGTCCCATATGTCCCTAACGTCCCAGACGTCCAAGCTGTCACATTTGTCACATATGTCCCTAACGTCCCAGACATCTTAGATGTCCCACATGTCCCTAACGTCCCAGACGTCCTAAATGTCCCATATGTCCCTAACGTCCCAGACGTCCCAGATGTCCCATATGTCAAATATGTCCCTAACGTCCCAGACATCCTAGATGTCCCACATATCCCTAAAGTCCCAGAAGTCGGAGATGTCTCATATACCCATAACGTCCCGGACGTCCTAAATGTCCCATATGTTCCTAACGTCCCAGACGTCCTTAAAGTCCCATATGTCGATAACGTCCCAAACGTCATAGATGTCCCATATGTCCCTTACGTCCCAGACGTCCCAGACGTCCTTGATGTCCCATATGTCCCTAACGTCCCAGACGTCCTAGGTGTCCTATATGTAGCTAACGTCTCAGACGTCTCAGATGTCCCATATGTCCCTAACGTCCCAGACATCCTAGATGTCACATATGTCTCATATGTCCCTAACGTTCTAGAGGTTCTAGATGTCCTACATGTCCCTAACGTCCCAGACGTCCCATTTGTTCCTAACGTCCCAGACGTCCCAATTGTCCCATATATCCCGAACGTTCTAGACGTCCTAGATGCCCTATATGTCAATAATGTCCCAGACGTCCCAGACGTCCCATATGTTCCTAACGTCCCAGACGTCCCAGATGTCCCATATGTCCCATATGTCCCTAACGTCCCAGACGTCCCAGATGTCCCATATGTACCTAACGTCCAAGACGTCCTACATGTCCCATATGTCCCTAACGTCCAAGACGTCCGAGAAGTCTTAAATGTCCCATATGTTCCTAACGTCCCAGACGTATTAAATGTCCCATATGTCCCTAACGTCCCAGACGTCCCAGATGTCCCATATGTACCTAACGTACAAGACGTCCTAGATGTCCCATATGTCCCTAACGTCCCAGACGTCCTAGATGTCCCGCATGTCCCTAACGTCCCAGACGTCCCAGACGTCCTAGATGTCCTATATATCCCTAACGTCCCAGACGTCTTACTTGTCCCATATGTTCCTAACATCTTAGACGTCCCAGACGTCCTAGATGTCCCGTATGTCCCTAACGTCCCAGACGTCTTAGACGTTTAAGATGTCCCATATATTCCTAACGTCCCAGACGTCCTAGATGTCCCATATGTCGCTAACGTCCCAGACGTCCATGGTGTCCCATATGCCCTTTACGTCTCAGACGTCCTAGATACCCTATAAGTTCCTAACGTCCCAAACGTCCCAGATGTCTCATATGTCCCTAACGTCCCAGACGTCCTAGATGTCCTATATGTCTCTAACGTCCCAGACGTCTTACATGTCTCATATGTCCCTAACATCTTAGACGTCCCAGATGTCCCATATGTCCCATATGTCCCTAACGTCCCAGACGTCCCAGATGTCCCATATGTACCTAACGTCCAAGACGTCCTACATGTCCCATATGTCCCTAACGTCCAAGACGTCCGAGAAGTCTTAAATGTCCCATATGTCCCTAACGTCCCAGACGTCTTACATGTCCCATATGTTCCTAACGTCCCAGACGTCCCAGATGTCCCATATGTCCCATATGTCCCTAACGTCCCAGACGTCCCAGATGTCCCATATGTACCTAATGTCCAAGACGTCCTACATGTCCCATACGTCCCTAACGTCCAAGACGTCCGAGAAGTCTTAAATGTCCCTAACGTCCCAGACGTATTAAATGTCACATATGTCCCTAACTTCCCAGACGTCCCAGCTGTCCCGTATGTTTCTAACGTCCCAGACGTACAACACGTCCTAGATGTCCCATATGTCCCTAACGTCCCAGACGTCCTAGATGTCCCGCATGTCCCTAACGTCCCAGACGTCCCAGACGTCCTAGATGTCCTATATATCCCTAACGTCCCAGACGTCTTACATGTCCCATATGTTCCTAACATCTTAGACGTCCCAGACGTCCTAGATGTCCCGTATGTCCCTAACGTCCCAGACGTCTTAGACGTTTAAGATGTCCCATATATTCCTAACGTCCCAGACGTCCTAGATGTCCCATATGTCGCTAACGTCCCAGACGTCCATGGTGTCCCATATGCCCTTTACGTCTCAGACGTCCTAGATACCCTATATGTCCCTTACGTCCCTGCCGTCCCAGACATCCTAGATGTCCCATATGTCTCATATGTCCCTAACGTTCTAGACGTTCTAGATGTCCTACATGTCCCTAACGTCCCAGACGTCCCATTTGTCCCTAACGTCCCAGACGTCCCAATTGTCCCATATATCCCAAACGTTCTAGACGTCCTAGATGCCCTATATGTCAATAACGTCCCAGACGTCCCAGACGTCCCATATGTTCCTAACGTCCCAGACGTCCCAGATGTCCCATATGTCCCATATGTCCCTAACGTCCCAGACGTCCCAGATGTCCCATATGTACCTAACGTCCAAGACGTCCTACATGTCCCATATTTTACTAACGTCCAAGACGTCCGAGAAGTCTTAAATGTCCCATATGTCCCTAACGTCCCAGACGTATTAAATGTCACATATGTCCCTAACGTCCCAGACGTCCCAGCTGTCCCGTATGTTTCTGACGTCCCAGACGTACAAGACGTCCTAGATGTCCCATATGTCCCTAACGTCCCAGACGTCCTAGATGTCCCGCATGTCCCTAACGTCCCAGACGTCCCAGACGTCCTAGATGTCCTATATATCCCTAACGTCCCAGACGTCTTACATGTCCCATATGTTCCTAATATCTTAGACGTCCCAGACGTCCTAGATGTCCCGTATGTCCCTAACGTCCCAGACGTCTTAGACGTTTAAGATGTCCCATATATTCCTAACGTCCCAGACGTCCTAGGTGTCCTATATGTCGGTAACGTCTCAGACGTCTCAGATGTCCCATATGTCCCTAACGTCCCAGACATCCTAGATGTCCCATATGTCTCATATGTCCTTAACGTTCTAGACGTTCTAGATGTCCCGCATGTCCCTAACGTCCCAGACGTCCCAGACGTCCTAGATGTCCTATATATCCCTAACGTCCCAGACGTCTTACATGTCCCATATGTTCCTAACATCTTAGACGTCCCAGACGTCCTAGATGTCCCGTATGTCCCTAACGTCCAAGACGTCTTAGACGTGTAAGATGTCCCATATATTCCTAACGTCCCAGACGTCCTAGGTGTCCTATATGTCGGTAACGTCTCAGACGTCTCAGACGTCCCATTTGTCCCTAACGTCCCAGACGTCCCAATTGTCCCATATATCCCGAACGTTCTAGACGTCCTAGATGCCCTATATGTCAATAACGTCCCAGACGTCCCATATGTTCCTAACGTCCCAGACGTCCCAGATGTCCCATATTTCCCATATGTCCCTAACGTCCCAGACGTCCCAGATGTCCCATATGTACCTAACGTCCAAGACGTCCTACATGTCCCATATGTCTCTAACGTCCCAGACGTCCCACACGTCTTAGATGTCCCGTATGTCCCTAACGTCCCAGACGTCTTATACGTTTAAGATGTCCCATATATTCCTAACGTCCCAGACGTCCTAGATGTCCCATATGTCGCTAACGTCCCAGACGTCCATGGTGTCCCATATGCCCTTTATGTCTCAGACGTCCTAGATACCCTAAAAGTCCCTAACGTCCCAAACGTCCCAGATGTCTCATATGTCCCTAACGTCCCAGACGTCCTAGATGTCCTATATGTCTCTAACGTCCCAGACAGTCTTCCATGTCTCATATGTCCCAAACATCTTAGACGTCCCAGATGTCCCATATGTCCCATATGTCCCTAACGTCCCAGACGTCCCAGATGTCCCATATGCCCTTTACGTCTCAGACGTCCTAGATACCCTATAAGTATCTAACGTCCCAAACGTCCCAGATGTCTCATATGTCCCTAACGTCCCAGACGTCCTAGATGTCCTATATGTCCCTAACGTCCCAGACTTCTTACATGTCTCATATGTCCCTAACATCTTAGACGTCCCAGACGTCCTAAATGTCCCGTATGTCCCTAACGTCCCAGACGTCCCAGACGTGCTAGATGTCTCAGGTGTCCTTAACGTCCCAGACGTGCTAGATGTCCCATATATTCCTAACGTCTCAGATGTCCTAGATGTCCCATATGTCCCTAACGTCCCAGACGTCCATGATGTCCCATATGCACTTCACGTCTCAGACGTCCTAGATACCCTATAAGTCCCTAACGTCCCAAACGTCCCAGATGTCTCATATGTCCCTAACGTCCCAGACGTCCTAGATGTCCTATATGTCCCTAACGTCCCAGACGTCTTACATGTCTCATATGTCCCTAACATCTTAGACGTCCCAGACGTCCTAGATGTCCCATATCTCCCTAACGTCCCAGACGTCCCAGTCCTTTTAGATGTCCCATATATTCCTAACGTCCCAGACGTCCTAGATGTCCCATATGTCCCTAACGTCCCAGACGTCCTATATGTCCCATATGCCCTTTAAGTCTCAGACGTCCTAGATACCCTACATGTCCCTAACGTCCCAAACGTCCCAGATGTCTCATATGTTCCTAACGTCCCAGACGTCCCAGACGCCCTATATGTCCCATATATTCCTAACGTCCCAGACGTCTTAGATGTCCCATATGTCCCTAACGTTCCAGACGTCCCAGCTGTCCCGTATGTTCCTAACGTCCCAGACGTCCAAGACGTCCTAGATGTCCCATATGTCCCTAACGTCCAACACGTCCTAGATGTCTCATATGTCACTAACGTACCAGACGTCCCAGATGTCCCACATGTCCTTAACGTGTCAGACGTCCTAGATACCCTATGTGTCCCTAACATCCCAGACGTCTCAGATGTTCCATATGTCCCTAACGTCCCAAACGTCCCAGATGTCTCATATGTCCCTAACGTCCCAGACGCCCTAGTTGTCCCATATATCCCTAACGTCCCAGACGTCTTAGATGTCCCGTATGTCCCTAACGTCCCAGACGTCCCAGACGTCCTAGATGTTTCATATGTCCCTAACCTCCCAGACGTCCTAGACGTCCCATATGTCCCTAACGTCCCAGACGTCCCAGATGTTTCGTATGTCCCTAACGTCCCAGACGTCCCAGACGTCCTAGATGTTCCATGTGTCCTAACGTCCCAGACGTCCTAGATGTCCCATATGTCCCTTACGTCCCTGCCGTCCCAGATGTCCCATATGTTTCTAACGTCCCAGACGTCCCAAATGTCCCATATGTCCCTAACGTCCCAGACGTGCCAGATGTCCAATATGTGCCTAACGTCCCAGACGTCCCAGACGTCCCAAATGTCCCATGTGTCCCTAACGTCCCAGGCGTCCTAGATGTCCCGTATGTCCCTAACGTCCCAGACGTCCCAGACGTCTTAGATGTCCCATATATTCCTAACGTCTCAGACGTCCTCGATGTCCCATATGTCCCTAACGTCCCAAAGGTCCATGATGTCCCATATGCCATTAACGTCTCAGACGTCCTAGATACCCTATATGTCCCTAACGTCCCAAACGTCCCAGATGTCTCATATGACCCTAACGCTCCTGACGTGCCAGACGTACTAGATGTCCCATACGCCCTAATGTCCCAGACGTTCTAGATTTCCCATATGTCCTTAACGTCCCAGACGTCCCAGATGTCCCATATGTCCCTAACGTCCCAGACGTCCAAGCTGTCACATTTGTCACATATGTCCCTAACGTCCCAGACATCTTAGATGTCCCACATGTCCCTAACGTCCCAGACGTCCTAAATGTCCCATATGTCCCTAACGTCCCAGACGTCCCAGATGTCCCATATGTCAAATATGTCCCTAACGTCCCAGACATCCTAGATGTCCCACATATCCCTAAAGTCCCAGAAGTCGGAGATGTCTCATATACCCATAACGTCCCGGACGTCCTAAATGTCCCATATGTTCCTAACGTCCCAGACGTCCTTAAAGTCCCATATGTCGATAACGTCCCAAACGTCATAGATGTCCCATATGTCCCTTACGTCCCAGACGTCCCAGACGTCCTTGATGTCCCATATGTCCCTAACGTCCCAGACGTCCTAGGTGTCCTATATGTAGCTAACGTCTCAGACGTCTCAGATGTCCCATATGTCCCTAACGTCCCAGACATCCTAGATGTCACATATGTCTCATATGTCCCTAACGTTCTAGACGTTCTAGATGTCCTACATGTCCCTAACGTCCCAGACGTCCCATTTGTCCCTAACGTCCCAGACGTCCCAATTGTCCCATATACCCCGAACGTTCTAGACGTCCTAGATGCCCTATATGTCAATAACGTCCCAGACGTCCCAGACGTCCCATATGTTCCTAACGTCCCAGACGTCCCAGATGTCCCATATGTCCCATATGTCCCTAACGTCCCAGACGTCCCAGATGTCCCATATGTACCTAACGTCCAAGACGTCCTACATGTCCCATATGTCCCTAACGTCCAAGACGTCCGAGAAGTCTTAAATGTCCCATATGTTCCTAACGTCCCAGACGTATTAAATGTCCCATATGTCCCTAACGTCCCAGACGTCCCAGATGTCCCATATGTACCTAACGTACAAGACGTCCTAGATGTCCCATATGTCCCTAACGTCCCAGACGTCCTAGATGTCCCGCATGTCCCTAACGTCCCAGACGTCCCAGACGTCCTAGATGTCCTATATATCCCTAACGTCCCAGACGTCTTACATGTCCCATATGTTCCTAACATCTTAGACGTCCCAGACGTCCTAGATGTCCCGTATGTCCCTAACGTCCCAGACGTCTTAGACGTTTAAGATGTCCCATATATTCCTAACGTCCCAGACGTCCTAGATGTCCCATATGTCGCTAACGTCCCAGACGTCCATGGTGTCCCATATGCCCTTTACGTCTCAGACGTCCTAGATACCCTATAAGTCCCTAACGTCCCAAACGTCCCAGATGTCTCATATGTCCCTAACGTCCCAGACGTCCTAGATGTCCTATATGTCTCTAACGTCCCAGACGTCTTACATGTCTCATATGTCCCTAACATCTTAGACGTCGCAGATGTCCCATATGTCCCATATGTCCCTAACGTCCCAGACGTCCCAGATGTCCCATATGTACCTAACGTCCAAGACGTCCTACATGTCCCATATGTCCCTAACGTCCAAGACGTCCGAGAAGTCTTAAATGTCCCATATGTCCCTAACGTCCCAGACGTCTTACATGTCCCATATGTTCCTAACGTCCCAGACGTCCCTGATGTCCCATATGTCCCATATGTCCCTAACGTCCCAGACGTCCCAGATGTCCCATATGTACCTAATGTCCAAGACGTCCTACATGTCCCATACGTCCCTAACGTCCAAGACGTCCGAGAAGTCTTAAATGTCCCTAACGTCCCAGACGTATTAAATGTCACATATGTCCCTAACTTCCCAGACGTCCCAGCTGTCCCGTATGTTTCTAACGTCCCAGACGTACAAGACGTCCTAGATGTCCCATATGTCCCTAACGTCCCAGACGTCCTAGATGTCCCGCATGTCCCTAACGTCCCAGACGTCCCAGACGTCCTAGATGTCCTATATATCCCTAACGTCCCAGACGTCTTACATGTCCCATATGTTCCTAACATCTTAGACGTCCCAGACGTCCTAGATGTCCCGTATGTCCCTAACGTCCCAGACGTCTTAGACGTTTAAGATGTCCCATATATTCCTAACGTCCCAGACGTCCTAGATGTCCCATATGTCGCTAACGTCCCAGACGTCCATGGTGTCCCATATGCCCTTTACGTCTCAGACGTCCTAGATACCCTATAAGTCCGTTACGTCCCTGCCGTCCCAGACATCCTAGATGTCCCATATGTCTCATATGTCCCTAACGTTCTAGACGTTCTAGATGTCCTACATGTCCCTAACGTCCCAGACGTCCCATTTGTCCCTAACGTCCCAGACGTCCCAATTGTCCCATATATCCCAAACGTTCTAGACGTCCTAGATGCCCTATATGTCAATAACGTCCCAGACGTCCCAGACGTCCCATATGTTCCTAACGTCCCAGACGTCCCAGATGTCCCATATGTCCCATATGTCCCTAACGTCCCAGACGTCCCAGATGTCCCATATGTACCTAACGTCCAAGACGTCCTACATGTCCCATATGTTACTAACGTCCAAGACGTCCGAGAAGTCTTAAATGTCCCATATGTCCCTAACGTCCCAGACGTATTAAATGTCACATATGTCCCTAACGTCCCAGACGTCCCAGCTGTCCCGTATGTTTCTGACGTCCCAGACGTACAAGACGTCCTAGATGTCCCATATGTCCCTAACGTCCCAGACGTCCTAGATGTCCCGCATGTCCCTAACGTCCCAGACGTCCCAGACGTCCTAGATATCCTATATATCCCTAACGTCCCAGACGTCTTACATGTCCCATATGTTCCTAACATCTTAGACGTCCCAGACGTCCTAGATGTCCCGTATGTCCATAACGTCCCAGACGTCTTAGACGTTTAAGATGTCCCATATATTCCTAACGTCCCAGACGTCCTAGGTGTCCTATATGTCGGTAACGTCTCAGACGTCTCAGATGTCCCATATGTCCCTAACGTCCCAGACATCCTAGATGTCCCATATGTCTCATATGTCCTTAACGTTCTAGACGTTCTAGATGTCCCGCATGTCCCTAACGTCCCAGACGTCCCAGACGTCCTAGATGTCCTATATATCCCTAACGTCCCAGACGTCTTACATGTCCCATATGTTCCTAACATCTTAGACGTCCCAGACGTCCTAGATGTCCCGTATGTCCCTAACGTCCCAGACGTCTTAGACGTTTAAGATGTCCCATATATTCCTAACGTCCCAGACGTCCTAGGTGTCCTATATGTCGGTAACGTCTCAGACGTCTCAGACGTCCCATTTGTCCCTAACGTCCCAGACGTCCCAATTGTCCCATATATCCCGAACGTTCTAGACGTCCTAGATGCCCTATATGTCAATAACGTCCCAGACGTCCCATATGTTCCTAACGTCCCAGACGTCCCAGATGTCCCATATTTCCCATATGTCCCTAACGTCCCAGACGTCCCAGATGTCCCATATGTACCTAACGTCCAAGACGTCCTACATGTCCCATATGTCCCTAACGTCCCAGACGTCCCACACGTCTTAGATGTCCCGTATGTCCCTAACGTCCCAGACGTCTTAGACGTTTAAGATGTCCCATATATTCCTAACGTCCCAGACGTCCTAGATGTCCCATATGTCGCTAACGTCCCAGACGTCCATGGTGTCCCATATGCCCTTTATGTCTCAGACGTCCTAGATACCCTAAAAGTCCCTAACGTCCCAAACGTCCCAGATGTCTCATATGTCCCTAACGTCCCAGACGTCCTAGATGTCCTATATGTCTCTAACGTCCCAGACAGTCTTCCATGTCTCATATGTCCCTAACATCTTAGACGTCCCAGATGTCCCATATGTCCCATATGTCCCTAACGTCCCAGACGTCCCAGATGTCCCATATACCCTTTACGTCTCAGACGTCCTAGATACCCTATAAGTACCTAACGTCCCAAACGTCCCAGATGTCTCATATGTCCCTAACGTCCCAGACGTCCTAGATGTCCTATATGTCCCTAACGTCCCAGACTTCTTACATGTCTCATATGTCCCTAACATCTTAGACGTCCCAGACGTCCTAGATGTCCCGTATGTCCCTAACGTCCCAGACGTCCCAGACGTGCTAGATGTCTCAGGTGTCCTTAACGTCCCAGACGTGCTAGATGTCCCATATATTCCTAACGTCTCAGATGTCCTAGATGTCCCATATGTCCCTAACGTCCCAGACGTCCATGATGTCCCATATGCCCTTCACGTCTCAGACGTCCTAGATACCCTATAAGTCCCTAACGTCCCAAACGTCCTAGATGTCCTATATGTCCCTAACGTCCCAGACGTCTTACATGTCTCATATGTCCCTAACATCTTAGACGTCCCAGACGTCCTAGATGTCCCATATTTCCCTAACGTCCCAGACGTCCCAGACCTTTTAGATGTCCCATATATTCCTAACGTCCCAGACGTCCTAGATGTCCCATATGTCCCTAACGTCCCAGACGTCCTATATGTCCCATATGCCCTTTAAGTCTCAGACGTCCTAGATACCCTACATGTCCCTAACGTCCCAAACGTCCCAGATGTCTCATATGTTCCTAACGTCCCAGACGTCCCAGACGCCCTATATGTCCCATATATTCCTAACGTCCCAGACGTCTTAGATGTCCCATATGTCCCTAACGTTCCAGACGTCCCAGCTGTCCCGTATGTTCCTAACGTCCCAGACGTCCAAGACGTCCTAGATGTCCCATATGTCCCTAACGTCCAACACGTCCTAGATGTCTCATATGTCACTAACGTACCAGACGTCCCAGATGTCCCCACATGTCCTTAACGTGTCAGACGTCCTAGATACCCTATGTGTCCCTAACATCCCAGACGTCTCAGATGTTCCATATGTCCCTAACGTCCAGACGTCCCAGACGTGCTAGATGTCTCAGGTGTCTTTAACGTCCCAGACGTCCATAATGTCCCATATATTCCTAACGTCCCAGACGTCCTAGATGTCCCATATGTCCCTAACGTCCCAGACGTCCATGATGTCTCATATGCCCTTTACGTCTCAGACGTCCTAGATACCTTATAAGTCCCTAACGTCCCAAACGTCCCAGATGTCTCATATGTCCCTAACGTCCCAGACGTCCTAGATGTCCTATATGTCCCTAACGTCCCAGACGTTTTACATGTCTCATATGTCCCTAACATCTTAGACGTCCCAGACGTCCTAGATGTCCCGTATGTCCCTAACGTCCCAGGCGTCCCAGACGTGCTAGATGTCTCAGGTGTCCTTAACGTCTTAGACGTGCTAGATGTCCCATATATTCCTAACGTCCCAGACGTCCAAGATGTCCCATATGTCCCTAACGTCCCAGACGTCCATGATGTCCTATATGCCCTTTACGTCTCAGACGTCCTAGATACCCTATAAGTCCCTAACGTCCCAAACGTCCCAGATGTCTCATATGTCCCTAACGTCCCAGACGTCCTAGATGTCCTATATGTCCCTAACGTCCCAGACGTCTTACATGTCTCATATGTCCCTAACATCTTAGACGTCCCAGACGTCCTAGATGTCCCGTATGTCCCTAACGTCCAGAAGTCCCAGACGTTTTAGATGTCCCATATGTCCCTAACGTCCCAGACGTCCAATATCTCCCATATGCCCTTTAAGTCTCAGACGTCCTAGATACCCTACATGTCCCTAACGTCCCAAACGTCCCAGATGTCTCATATGTCCCTAACGTCCCAGACGTCCCAGACGCCCTAGTTGTCCCATATATCCCTAACGTCCCAGACGTCTTAGATGTCCCATATGTCCCTAACGTCCCAGACGTCCCAGACGTCCTAGATGTTTCATATGTCCCTAACCTCCCAGACGTCCTAGACGTCCCATATGTCCCTAACGTCCCAGACGTCCCAGATGTTTCGTATGTCCCTAACGTCCCAGACGTCCAGACGTCCTAGATGTTCCATGTGTCCTAACGTCCCAGACGTCCTAGATGTCCCATATGTCCCTTACGTCCCTGCCGTCCCAGATGTCCCATATGTTTCTAACGTCCCAGACGTCCCAAATGTCCCATATGTCCCTAACGTCCCAGACGTGCCAGATGTCCAATATGTGCCTAACGTCCCAGACGTCCCAGACGTCCCAAATGTCCCATGTGTCCCTAACGTCCCAGGCGTCCTAGATGTCCCGTATGTCCCTAACGTCCCAGACGTCCCAGACGTCTTAGATGTCCCATATATTCCTAACGTCTCAGACGTCCTCGATGTCCCATATGTCCCTAACGTCCCAAAGGTCCATGATGTCCCATATGCCATTAACGTCTCAGACGTCCTAGATACCCTATATGTCCCTAACGTCCCAAACGTCCCAGATGTCTCATATGTCCCTAACGCCCCAGACGTCCTAAATGTCCTATACGTCCCTAACGTCCCAGACATCCCAGATGTCCTATATGTCCCTCACGTCCCAGACGTCCTAGATGTCCCATATGACCCTAACGCTCCTGACGTGCCAGACGTACTAGATGTCCCATACGCCCTAATGTCCCAGACGTTCTAGATTTCCCATATGTCCTTAACGTCCCAGACGTCCCAGATGTCTCATATGTCCCTAACGTCCCAGACGTCCAAGCTGTCACATTTGTCACATATGTCCCTAACGTCCCAGACATCTTAGATGTCCCACATGTCCCTAACGTCCCAGACGTCCTAAATGTCCCATATGTCCCTAACGTCCCAGACGTCCCAGATGTCCCATATGTCAAATATGTCCCTAACGTCCCAGACATCCTAGATGTCCACATATCCCTAAAGTCCCAGAAGTCGGAGATGTCTCATATAAACATAACGTCCCGGACGTCCTAAATGTCCCATATGTTCCTAACGTCCCAGACGTCCTTAAAGTCCCATATGTCAATAACGTCCCAAACGTCATAGATGTCCCATATGTCCCTTACGTCCCAGACGTCCCAGACGTCCTTGATGTCCCATATGTCCCTAACGTCCCAGACGTCCTAGGTGTCCTATATGTAGCTAACGTCTCAGACGTCTCAGATGTTCCATATGTCCCTAACGTCCCAGACATCCTAGATGTCACATATGTCTCATATGTCCCTAACGTTCTAGACGTTCTAGATGTCCTACATGTCCCTAACGTCCCAGACGTCCCATTTGTCCCTAACGTCCCACACGTCCCAATTGTCCCATATATCCCGAACGTTCTAGACGTCCTAGATGCCCTATATGTCAATAACGTCCCAGACGTCCCAGACGTCCCATATGTTCCTAACGTCCCAGACGTCCCAGATGTCCCATATGTCCCATATGTCCCTAACGTCCCAGACGTCCCAGATGTCCCATATGTACCTAACGTCCAAGACGTCCTACATGTCCCATATGTCCCTAACGTCCAAGACGTCCGAGAAGTCTTAAATGTCCCATATGTTCCTAACGTCCCAGACGTATTAAATGTCCCATATGTCCCTAACGTCCCAGACGTCCCAGATGTCCCATATGTACCTAACGTACAAGACGTCCTAGATGTCCCATATGTCCCTAACGTCCCAGACGTCCTAGATGTCCCGCATGTCCCTAACGTCCCAGACGTCCCAGACGTCCTAGATGTCCTTTATATCCCTAACGTCCCAGACGTCTTACATGTCCCATATGTTCCTAACATCTTAGACGTCCCAGACGTCCTAGATGTCCCGTATGTCCCTAACGTCCCAGACGTCTTAGACGTTTAAGATGTCCCATATATTCCTAACGTCCCAGACGTCCTAGATGTCCCATATGTCGCTAACGTCCCAGACGTCCATGGTGTCCCATATGCCCTTTACGTCTCAGACGTCCTAGATACCCTATAAGTCCCTAACGTCCCAAACGTCCCAGATGTCTCATATGTCCCTAACGTCCCAGACGTCCTAGATGTCCTATATGTCTCTAACGTCCCAGACGTCTTACATGTCTCATATGTCCCTAACATCTTAGACGTCCCAGATGTCCCATATGTCCCATATGTCCCTAACGTCCCAGACGTCCCAGATGTCCCATATGTAACTAACGTCCAAGACGTCCTACATGTCCCATATGTCCCTAACGTCCAAGACGTCCGAGAAGTCTTAAATGTCCCATATGTCCCTAACGTCCCAGACGTCTTACATGTCCCATATGTTCCTAACGTCCCAGACGTCCCAGATGTCCCATATGTCCCGTATGTCCCTAACGTCCCAGACGTCCCAGATGTCCCATATGTACCTAATGTCCAAGACGTCCTACATGTCCCATATGTCCCTAACGTCCAAGACGTCCGAGAAGTCTTAAATGTCCCTAACGTCCCAGACGTATTAAATGTCACATATGTCCCTAACTTCCCAGACGTCCCAGCTGTCCCGTATGTTTCTAACGTCCCAGACGTACAAGACGTCCTAGATGTCCCATATGTCCCTAACGTCCCAGACGTCCTAGATGTCCCGCATGTCCCTAACGTCCCAGACGTCCCAGACGTCCTAGATGTCCTATATATCCCTAACGTCCCAGACGTCTTACATGTCCCATATGTTCCTAACATCTTAGACGTCCCAGACGTCCTAGATGTCCGTATGTCCCTAACGTCCCAGACGTCTTAGACGTTTAAGATGTCCCATATATTCCTAACGTCCCAGACGTCCTAGATGTCCCATATGTCGCTAACGTCCCAGACGTCCATGGTGTCCCATATGCCCTTTACGTCTCAGACGTCCTAGATACCCTATAAGTCCCTTACGTCCCTGCCGTCCCAGACATCCTATATGTCCCATATGTCTCATATGTCCCTAACGTTCTAGACGTTCTAGATGTCCTACATGTCCCTAATGTCCCAGACGTCCCATTTGTCCCTAACGTCCCAGACGTCCCAATTGTCCCATATATCCCAAACGTTCTAGACGTCCTAGATGCCCTATATGTCAATAACGTCCCAGACGTCCCAGACGTCCCATATGTTCCTAACGTCCCAGACGTCCCAGATGTCCCATATGTCCCATATGTCCCTAACGTCCCAGACGTCCCAGATGTCCCATATGTACCTAACGTCCAAGACGTCCTACATGTCCCATATGTTACTAACGTCCAAGACGTCCGAGAAGTCTTAAATGTCCCATATGTCCCTAACGTCCCAGACCTATTAAATGTCACATATGTCCCTAACGTCCCAGACGTCCCAGCTGTCCCGTATGTTTCTGACGTCCCAGACGTACAAGACGTCCTAGATGTCCCATATGTCCCTAACGTCCCAGACGTCCTAGATGTCCCGCATGTCCCTAACGTCCCAGACGTCCCAGACGTCCTAGATGTCCTATATATCCCTAACGTCCCAGACGTCTTACATGTCCCATATGTTCCTAACATCTTAGACGTCCCAGACGTCCTAGATGTCCCGTATGTCCCTAACGTACCAGACGTCTTAGACGTTTAAGATGTCCCATATATTCCTAACGTCCCAGACGTCCTAGGTGTCCTATATGTCGGTAACGTCTCAGACGTCTCAGATGTCCCATATGTCCCTAACGTCCCAGACATCCTAGATGTCCCATATGTCTCATATGTCCCTAACGTCCCAGACGTCCCAGACGTCCTAGATGTCCTATATATCCCTAACGTCCCAGACGTCTTACATGTCCCATATGTTCCTAACATCTTAGACGTCCCAGACGTCCTAGATGTCCCGTATGTCCCTAACGTCCCAGACGTCTTAGACGTTTAAGATGTCCCATATATTCCTAACGTCCCAGACGTCCTAGGTGTCCTATATGTCGGTAACGTCTCAGACGTCTCAGACGTCCTATTTGTCCCTAACGTCCCAGACGTCCCAATTGTCCCATATATCCCGAACGTTCTAGACGTCCTAGATGCCCTATATGTCAATAACGTCCCAGACGTCCCAGACGTCCCATATGTTCCTAACGTCCCAGACGTCCCAGATGTCCCATATTTCCCATATGTCCCTAACGTCCCAGACGTCCCAGATGTCCCATATGTACCTAACGTCCAAGACGTCCTACATGTCCCATATGTCCCTAACGTCCCAGACGTCCCAGACGTCTTAGATGTCCCGTATGTCCCTAACGTCCCAGACGTCTTAGACGTTTAAGATGTCCCATATATTCCTAACGTCCCAGACGTCCTAGATGTCCCATATGTCGCTAACGTCCCAGACGTCCATGGTGTCCCATATGCCCTTTATGTCTCATACGTCCTAGATACCCTAAAAGTCCCTAACGTCCCAAACGTCCCAGATGTCTCATATGTCCCTAACGTCCCAGACGTCCTAGATGTCCTATATGTCTCTAACGTCCCAGACAGTCTTCCATGTCTCATATGTCCCTAACATCTTAGACGTCCCAGATGTCCCATATGTCCCTAACGTCCCAGACGTCCCAGATGTCCCATATGCCCTTTACGTCTCAGACGTCCTAGATACCCTATAAGTCCCTAACGTCCCAAACGTCCCAGATGTCTCATATGTCCCTAACGTCCCAGACGTCCTAGATGTCCTATATGTCCCTAACGTCCCAGACTTCTTACATGTCTCATATGTCCCTAACATCTTAGACGTCCCAGACGTCCTAGATGTCCCGTATGTCCCTAACGTCCCAGACGTCCCAGACGTGCTAGATGTCTCAGGTGTCCTTAACGTCCCAGACGTGCTAGATGTCCCATATATTCCTAACGTCTCAGATGTCCTAGATGTCCCATATGTCCCTAACGTCCCAGACGTCCATGATGTCCCATATGCCCTTCACGTCTCAGACGTCCTAGATACCCTATAAGTCCCTAACGTCCCAAACGTCCCAGATGTCTCATATGTCCCTAACGTCCCAGACGTCCTAGATGTCCTATATGTCCCTAACGTCCCAGACGTCTTACATGTCTCATATGTCCCTAACATCTTAGACGTCCCAGACGTCCTAGATGTCCCATATTTCCCTAACGTCCCAGACGTCCCAGACCTTTTAGATGTCCCATATATTCCTAACGTCCCAGACGTCCTAGATGTCCCATATGTCCCTAACGTCCCAGACGTCCTATATGTCCCATATGCCCTTTAAGTCTCAGACGTCCTAGATACCCTACATGTCCCTAACGTCCCAAACGTCCCAGATGTCTCATATGTTCCTAACGTCCCAGACGTCCCAGACGCCCTATATGTCCCATATATTCCTAACGTCCCAGACGTCTTAGATGTCCCATATGTCCCTAACGTCCCAGACGTCCCAGACGTCCTAGATGTCCCACATGTCCCTAACGTCCCAGACGTCTTAGATGTCCCATATGTCCCTAACGTCCCAGACGTCCCAGACGTCCTAGATGTTTCATATGTCCCTAACGTCCCAGACGTCCTAGACGTCCCATATGTCCCTAACGTCCCAGACGTCCCAGATGTTTCGTACGTCCCTAACGTCCCAGACGTCCCAGACGTCCTAGATGTTCCATGTGTCCTAACGTAACAGACGTCCTAGATGTCCCATATGTCCCTTACGTCCCTGCCGTCCCAGATGTCCCATATGTTTCTAACGTCCCAGACGTCCCAAATGTCCCATATGTCCCTAACGTCCCAGACGTGCCAGATGTCCCATATGTGCCTAACGTCCCAGACGTCCCAGACGTCCCAAATGTCCCATGTGTCCCTAACGTCCCAGGCGTCCTAGATGTCCCGTATGTCCCTAACGTCCCAGACGTCCCAGACGTCTTAGATGTCCCATATATTCCTAACGTCTCAGACGTCCTAGATGTCCCATATGCCCCTAACGTCCCAAAGGTCCATGATGTCCCATATGCCATTAACGTCTCAGACGTCCTAGATACCCTATATGTCCCTAACGTCCCAAACGTCCCAGATGTCTCATATGTCCCTAACGCCCCAGACGTCCTAGATGTCCTATACGTCCCTAACGTCCCAGACATCCCAGATGTCCTATATGTCCCTCACGTCCCAGACGTCCTAGATGTCCCGCATGTCCCTAACGTCCCAGACGTCCCAGACGTCCTAGATGTCCTATATATCCCTAACGTCCCAGACGTCTTACATGTCCCATATGTTCCTAACATCTTAGACGTCCCAGACGTCCTAGATGTCCCGTATGTCCCTAACGTCCCAGACGTCTTAGACGTTTAAGATGTCCCATATATTCCTAACGTCCCAGACGTCCTAGATGTCCCATATGTCGCTAACGTCCCAGACGTCCATGGTGTCCCATATGCCCTTTACGTCTCAGACGTCCTAGATACCCTATAAGTTCCTAACGTTCCAAACGTCCCAGATGTCTCATATGTCCCTAACGTCCCAGACGTCCTAGATGTCCTATATGTCTCTAACGTCCCAGACGTCTTACATGTCTCATATGTCCCTAACATCTTAGACGTCCCAGATGTCCCATATGTCCCTAACGTCCCAGACGTCCCAGATGTCCCATATGTACCTAACGTCCAAGACGTCCTACATGTCCCATATGTCCCTAACGTCCCAGACGTCTTACATGTCCCATATGTTCCTAACGTCCCAGACGTCCCAAATGTCCCATATGTCCCATATGTCCCATATGTCCCTAACGTCCCAGACGTCCCAGATGTCCCATATGTACCTAACGTCCAAGATGTCTTAAATGTCCCATATGTCCCTAACGTCCCAGACGTCTTACATGTCCCATATGTTCCTAACGTCCCAGACGTCCCAGATGTCCCATATGTCCCATATGTCCCATATGTCCCTAACGTCCCAGACGTCCCAGATGTTCCATATGTACCTAACGTCCAAGACGTCCTACATGTCCCATATGTCCCTAACGTCCAAGACGTATTAAATGTCACATATGTCCCTAACGTCCCAGACGTCCCAGCTGTCCCGTATGTTTCTAACGTCCCAGACGTACAAGACGTCTTAGATGTCCCATATGTCCCTAACGTCCCAGACGTCCTAGATGTCCCGCATGTCCCTAACGTCCCAGACGTCCCAGACGTCCTAGATGTCCTATATATCCCTAACGTCCCAGACGTCCCAGCTGTCCCGTATGTTTCTAACGTCCCAGACGTACAAGACGTCCTAGATGTCCCATATGTCCCTAACGTCCCAGACGTCCTAGATGTCCCGCATGTCCCTAACGTCCCAGACGTCCCAGACGTCCTAGATGTCCTATATATCCCTAACGTCCCAGACGTCTTATATGTCCCATATGTTCCTAACATCTTAGACGTCCCAGACGTCCTAGATGTCCCGTATGTCCCTAACGTCCCAGACGTCTTAGACGTTTAAGATGTCCCATATATTCCTAACGTCCCAGACGTCCTAGATGTCCCATATGTCGCTAACGTCCCAGACGTCCATGGTGTCCCATATGCCCTTTACGTCTCAGACGTCCTAGATACCCTATAAGTCCCTAACGTCCCAAACGTCCCAGATGTCTCATATGTCCCTAACATCCCAGACGTCCTAGATGTCCTATATGTCTCTAACGTCCCAGACGTCTTACATGTCTCATATGTCCCTAACATCTTAGACGTCCCAGACGTCCTAGATGTCCCGTATGTCCCTAACGTGCCAGACGTCCCAGACGTTTTAGATGTCCCATATATTCCTAACGTCCCAGACGTCCTAGATGTCCCATATGTCCTTTACGTCTCAGACGTCCTAGATACCCTACCTGTCCCTAACGTCCCAAACGTCCCAGATGTCTCATATGTCCCTAATGTTCCAGACGTCTCAGCTGTGCCGTATGTTTCTAACGTCCCAGACGTCCAAGACGTCCTAGATGTCCCATATGTCCCTAACGTCCCACACGTCCTAGATGTAACATATGTCCCTAACGTCCCAGACGTCCCAGACGTGCTAGATGTCTCAGGTGTCCATAACGTCCCAGACGTCCCAGACGTACTAGATGTCAAATTTGTCCCTAACGTCCCAGACGTCTTACATGTCCCATATGTCCCTAACATCTCAGACGTCCCAGACGTCCTAGATGTCCCATATGTCTCTAACGTCCCAGACGTCCTAGATATTCTATATGTCCCTAACGTCCCAGACGTATTAAATGTCCCATATGTCCCTAACGTTCCAGACGTCCCAGCTGTCCCGTAAGTTCCTAACGTCCCAGACGTCCAAGACGTCCTAGATGTCCCATATGTCCCTAACGTTCAACACGTCCTAGACGTCCCAGATGTCCCATATGTCCTTAACGTGTCATACGTCCTAGATTCTTTATGTGTCCCTAACATCCCAGACGTCCCAGATGTTCCATATGTCCTTAACGTCCCAGACGTAACAGACGTGCTAGATGTCCCATTTGTCCCTAACGTCCCAGACGTCTTACATGTCCCATATGTCCCTAACGTCCCAAACGTCCCATATATCCCTAACGTCCCAGAAGTTCCAGACGTGCTGGAAGCCTCAGATGTCCTTAACGTCCCAGACGTCCTAGATGTCCCATATGTACCTAGCGTCCCAGACGTCCCAGACGTGCTAGATGTCTCAGGTGTCCTTAACGTCCCAGACGTCCCAGACGTCCCAGATGTCCCATTTGTCCCTAACGTCCCAGACGTCTTACATGTCCCATATGTCTTTAACTTCTCAGACGTCCCAGACGTCCTAGATGTCCCATATCTCTCTAACGTCCCAGACGTCCTAGATGTCCTATATGTCCCTAACGTCCCAGACGAATTAAATGTCCCATATGTCCCTAACGTTCCAGACGTCCCAGCTGTCCCGTATGTTCCTAACATCTCAGACGTCCAAGACGTCCTAGATGTCCCATATGTCCCTAACGTCCAACACGTCCTAGATGTCCCATATGTCCCTAACGTCCCAGACGTCCCAGATTTCCCACATGTCCTTAACGTGTCAGACGTCCTAGATACCCTATGTGTCCCTAACATCCCAGACGTCCCAGATGTTCCATATGTCCCTAACGTCCCAGACGTCCCAGACGTCCTAGATGTCTCAGGTGTCCTTAACGTCACAGACGTCCCAGACGTGCTAAATGTCCCATTTGTCCCTAACGTCCCAGACGTCTTACATGTCCCATATTTCCCTAACGTCCCAGACGTCTTACATGTCCCATATGTCCCTAACATCTCAGACGTCACAGACGTCCTAGATGTCCCATATGACCCTAACGTCCCAGACGTCCCAGATGTGCCATATGTCCCTAACGTCCCAGACGTCCCTGATGTCCCATATGTCCCTAACGTCTTAGACGTCCCAGATGTCCCATATGTGCCTAACGTCCCAGACGTCCCAGATGTCCCATATTTCTCATATGTCCCTAACGTCCTAGGCGTCCTAGATGTCTCATATATTCCTAACGTCTCAGACGTATTAAATGTCCCATATGTTCCTAACGTTCCAGACGTCCCAGCTGTCCCGTATGTTCCTAACATCCCAGACGTCCAAGACGTCCTAGATGTCCCGTATGTCCCTAACGTCCCAGACGTCCCAGACGTTTTAGATGTCCCATATATTCCTAACGTCTCAGACGTTATAAATGTCCCATACGTCCCTAACGTCCCAAAGGTCTATGATGTCCCATATGCCATTAACGTCTCAGACGTCCTAGATACCCTATATGTCGCTAGAGTCCCAAACGTCCCAGATGTCTCATATGTCCCTAACGCCCCAGACGTCCTAGATGTCCTATACGTCCCTAACGTCCCAGACATCCCAGATGTCCTATATGTCCCTAACGTCCCAGACGTCCTAGATGTCCTATACGTCCCTAACGTCCCAGACATCCCAGATGTCCTATATGTCCCTAACGTCCCAGACGTCCTAGATGTCCTATACGTCCCTAACGTCCCAGACATCCCAGATGTCCTATATGTCCCTAACGTCCCAGACGTCCTAGATGTCCTATACGTCCCTAACGTCCCAGACGTCCTAGATGTCCCATATGTCTCTAACGCCGCTGACGTGCCAGACGTACTACATGTCGCATATGCCCTAACGTCCCAAACGTCCCAGATGTCCCATATGTCCCTAACGTCCCAGACGTCCCAGATGTCACATATGTCACATATGTCCCTAATGTCCCAGACATCCTAGATGTCCCACATGTCCCTAACGTCCCAGACGTCTTACATGTCCCATATGTCCCTAACATCTCAGACGTCCCAGACGTCCTAGATGTTTCATATGTCTCTAACGTCCCAGACGTCCTAGATGTCCTATATGTCCCTAACGTCCCAGACGTCTTAGAGGTCCCATATGTCCCTAAAGTCCCAGACGTCCCAGACGTCCTAGATGTTTCATATGACCCTAACGTCCCAGACGTCCCAGACGTCCTAGATGTCCCATATGTCCTAACGTCCCAAACGTCCCAGATATCTCATATATCCCTAACGTCCCAGACGTCCAAGCCGTCCTAGATGTCCCACATGTCCCTAACGTCCCAGACGTCTTAGAGGTCCCATATGTCCCTAAAGTCCCAGACGTCCCAGACGTCCTAGATGTTTCATATGACCCTAACGTCCCAGACGTCCCAGACGTCCTAGATGTCCCATGTGTCCTAACGTCCCAGCGGTCCCAGATGTCCCATAACTCCCTAACGTCCCAGACGTCCTAGATGTCCCATATGCCCCTAACGTCCCAGACGTCCCAGATGTCCCATATGTCCTTAACGTCCCAGACGTGCCAGATGTCCCATATGTGCCTAACGTCCCAAACGTCCCAGATGTCCCATATGTCCCTAACGTTTTAGGCGTCCTAGATGTTCCATATGTCCTTAACGTCCCAGACGTCCCAGACGTCCTAGATGTCCCATATGTCCCTAACGTCCCAGACGTATTAAATGTCCCATATGTCCCTAACGTCCTACACGTCCCAGCGGTGCCTTATGTTCCTAATGTCCCAGACGTCCAAGACGTCCTAGATGTCCCATATGTCCCTAACATCCCAGACGTCCTAGATGTCACATATGTCTGTAACGTCCCAGATGTCTCAGCTGTCCTTAACGTCCCAGACGTCCAAGATGTCCAATATGTCCCTAACGTCCCAGACGTCTTACATGTCCCATATGTCCCTAACATCTCAGACGTCCCAGACGTCCTAGATGTCCCATATGTCCCTAACGTCCCAGACGTCTTACATGTCCCATATGTCCCTAACATCTCAGACGTCCCAGACGTCCTAGATGTCGAATATGTCCCTAACGTCCCAGACGTCCCAGATGTGCGATATGTCCCTAACGTCCCAGACGTCCCATATGTCCCTAACGTCCCAGACGTCCCAGACGTCCTAGATGTCCCATATGTCCCTAACGTTCCAGACGTCCCAGCTGTCCTGTATGTTCCTAACATCCCAGACGTCCAAGTCGTCCTAGATGTCCCGTATGTCCCTAACGTCCCAGAAGTCCCAGACGTTTTAGATGTCTCATTTATTCCTAACGTCCCAGACGTCCTAGATGTCCCATATGTCCCTAACGTCCCAGACGTCCATGATATCACATATGCCCTTAACGTCTCAAACGTCCTAGATACCCTATATGTCCCTAACGTCCCAAACGTCCCAGATGTCTCATATATCCCTAACGTCCCAGACGTCCCAAAAGTCCTAGATGTTTCATATGTCCCTAACGTCCCAGACGTCCCAGACGTCCTAGATGTCCCATGTGTCCTAACGTCCCAGCCGTCCCAGAGGTCCTATATGTCCCTAACCCCCAGCCGTCCCAGATGTCCCATATGTCCCTAACGTCCCAGATGTCCTAGATGTCCCTTATGCCCCTAACGTCCCAGCCGTCCCAGATGTCCCACATGTCACTAACGTCCCAGACGTCTTAGATGTCCCATATGTCCCTAACGTCCCAGACGTCCCAGACGTCCTAGATGTTTCATATGTCCCTAACGTCCCAGACGTCCCAGACGTCCTAGATGTCCCATGTGTCCTAACGTCCCAGCCGTCCCAGATGTCCCATATGTCCCTAACGTCCCAGACGTCCTAGATGTCCCATATGCCCCTAACGTCCCAGACGTCCCAGATGTCCCATATGTCCCTAACGTCCCAGACGTGCCAGATGTCCCATACGTGCCTAACGTCCCAGACGTCCCAGATGTCCCATGTGTCCTAACGTCCCAGCCGTCCCAGATGTCCCATATGTCCCTAATGTCCTAGACGTTCCAGATGTCCCATATGTGTCTAACGTCCCAGACGTCCCAGATGTCCCATATGTCCCATATGCCCCTACCGTCCCAGACGTCCTAGATGTCCCATATGTCCTAAACGTCTCAGACGTCCTAGATGTCTTATATGTCCCTAACGTCCCAGACGTCCCATATGTCCCTAACGTCTTAGACGTCATAGATGTCCCATATGACCCAAACGTCCCAGATGTCCCAGATGTCTCATATGTCCCATATGTCCTTAACGTCCTAGACGTCCTAGATGTCCCATATGTCCCTAACGTCCCAGACGTCCCAGACGTCCTGGATGTCCTACATGTCCCTAACGTCTTAGACGTTTTAGGTGTCCCATATGTCCCTAACCTCCCAGAAGTCCCAGATGTCCTATATGTCTCTAACGTCTCAGACGTCCCAGATGTCCCATATGTGCCTAACGTCCCAGACGTCCTAGATGTCCCATATGTCACTAACGTCCCAGACGTATTAAATGTCCCATATGTCCTTAACGTTCCAGACGTCCCAGCTGTCTCGTATGTTCCTAACATATCAGACGTCCAAGACGTCCTAGATGTCCCGTATGTTAGTAACGTCCAAGACGTCCCACACGTTTTAGATGTCTCATATGTGCCTAACGTCCCAGACGTACCAGACGCCTTAGATGTCCCATATATTCTTAACGTCCCAGACGTCCCAGACGTTCTAGATGTCCCACATGTTACTAACGTCCCAGACGTCTTAGATGTCCCATATGTCCCTAACCTCCCAGACGTCCCAGACGTCCTAGATGTTGCATATGTCCCTAACGTCCCAGACGTCCTAGACGTCCCATATGTCCCTAACGTCCCAGACGTCCCAAATGTTTCATATGTCCCTAACGTCCCAGACGTCCCAGACGTCCTAGATGTCCCATGTGTCCTAACGTCCCAGACGTCCCAGATGTCCCATATGTCCCTTACGTCCCAGACGTCCTAGATGTCCCATATGCCCCTAACGTCCCAGACGTCCCAGATGTCCCATATGTCCCTAACGTCCCAGACGTGCCAGATGTCCCATATGTACCTACGCCCCAGACGTCCCAGATGTCCCATATGTACCATATGTCCCTAACGTCCAAAGGCGTCCTAGATGTCCCATATGTTCATAACGTCCCAGACGTCCCAGACGTATTAGATGTCGCATATGTCCCTAACGTCCCAGACGTCCCAGCTGTCCCGTATGTTCCTAACGTACCAGACGTCCTAGATGTCCCATATGTCCCTAACGTCCAAGACGTATTAAATGTCGCATATGTCCCTAACGTCCCAGACGTCCCAGCTGTCCCGTATGTTCCTAACGTACCAGACGTCCTAGATGTCCCATATGTCCCTAACGTCCCAGACGTCTTACATGTCCTTTATGTCCCTAACATCTCAGACGTCCCAGACGTCCTAGATGTCCCATATGTCCTTAACGTCCCAGACGTCCTAGATGTCCTATATGTCCCTAACGTCCCAGACGTCCTAGATGTCCTATATGTCCCTAACGTCCCAGACGTCCCAGACGTCGTAGATGTCCCGTATGTCCGTAACCTCCCAGACGTCCTAGATGTCCCACATGTCCTTAACGTTTCAGACGTCCCAGATGTCCCATATGTCCTTAACGTCCCAGACGTCCTAGATGTCCTATATGTCCCTAACGTGCCAGACGTCCTAGACGTCGTAGCTGTCCCATATGTCCGTAACCTCCCAGACGTCCTAGATGTCCCACATGTCCTTAACGTTTCAGACGTCTCAGATGTCCCATATGTCCTTAACGTTTCAGACGTGCCAAATGTCTCATATGTTCCATATGTCTCTAACGTCTCAGACGTCCTAGAATCCGCATATGTCCCTAACGTCCCAGACGTCCCAGACGTCCTAGATGTCCCACCACATGTCCCTAACGTCCCAGTCGTCTTAAGTGTCCTATATGTCCCTAACCTCCCAGACGTCCCAGGCGTCCTAGATGTTTCATATGTCCCTAACGTCCCAGACGTCCTAGACGTTCCATATGTCCCTAACGTCCTAGACGTCATAGATGTCCCATATGTCCCTAACGTCCCAGAAGTCCCAGATATCCCATATGTCCATATGTCTTTAACGTCCTAGACGTCCTAGATGTCCCATATGTCCCTAACGTCCTAGACGTCCCAGATGTTTCATATGTCCCTAACGTAGCAGACGTCCCAGACGTCCTAGATGTCCCATGTGTCCTAACGTCCCAGACGTACCAGACGTCCTAGATGTCCCATATGTCCATAACGTCCCAGACGTCTTACATGTCCCATATGTCCCTAACATCTCTGACGTCCCAGACGTCCTAGATGTCTCATATGGCCCTAACGTCCTAGACGTCCTAGAAGTCCTAGATGTCCCATATGTCCCTAACGTCCCAGACGTCCTAGATTTCTTATATGTCCCTAACGTCCCAGACGTCCCATATGTCCCTAACGTCCCAGACGTCTTACATGTCCCATATGTCCCTAACATCTCAGACGTCCCAGACGTCCTAGATGTCTCATATGGCCCTAACGTCCTAGACGTCCCAGAAGTCCTAGCTGTCCCATATGTTCCTATCGTCCCAGACGACCTAGATGTCCCATATGTCCCAAACGTCCCAGAAGTTCCAGATGTCCCATATGTCCCATATGTCATTAACGTCCCAGACGTCCCAGACGTCCTAGATGTCCCATGTGTCCTAACGTCCCAGACGTCCTAGATGTCCCATATGTCCCTAACGTCCTACACGTCCCAGATGTTTCATATGTCCCTATCGTCCCAGACGTCCCAGACGTCCTAGATGTCCCATGTGTCCTAACGTCCCAGACGTCCCAGACGTCCCAGATCTCCCATATGTCCCTAACGTCCCAGACGTCATAGACGTCCTAGATGTCCAATATGTCCCTAACGTCCCAGACGTCCCAGATATTCCATATGCCCATAACGTCCAAGACGTCCCAGAAGTCCTAGATGTCCCATATGTTCCTATCGTCCCAGACGTCCTAGATGTCCCATATGTCCCAAACGTCCCAGAAGTCCCAGATGTCCCATATGTCCCATATGTCATTAACGTCCCAGACGTCCTAGATGTCCCATGTGTCCTAACGTCCCAGACGTCCTAGATGTCCCATATGTCCCTAACGTCCTTGACGTCCCAGATGTTTCATATGTCCCTATCGTCCCAGACGTCCCAGACGTCCTAGATGTCCCATGTGTCCTATCGTCCCAGACGTCCCAGACGTCCCAGATCTCCCATATGTCCCTAACGTCCCAGACGTCCCAGACGTCCTAGATGTCCAATATGTCCCTAACGTCCAAGACGTCCCAGATATTCCATATGCCCTTAACGTCCCAGACGTCCTAGATGTCCAATATGTCCCTAACGTCCCAGACGTCCCAGATATTCCATATGCCCTTAACGTCCCAGACGTCCTAGATGTCCCATATGTCCCTAACGTCCTAGACGTCCCAGATGTTTCATATGTCCCTATCGTCCCAGACGTCCCAGACGTCCTAGATGTCCCATGTGTCCTAACGTCCCAGACGTCCCAGACGTCCCAGATCTCCCATATGTCCCTAACGTCCCAGACGTCCCAGACGTCCTAGATGTCCAATATGTCCCTAACGTCTCAGACGTCCCAGATATTCCATATGCCCTTAACGTCCCAGACGTCCTAGATGTCCAATATGTCCCTAACGTCCCAGACGTCCCAGATATTCCATATGCCCTTAACGTCCCAGACGTCCTAGATGTCCAATATGTCCCTAACGTCCCAGACGTCCCAGATATTCCATATGCATCTAACGTCCAAGACGTCCTAGATGTCCTATACGTCCCTAACGTCCCAGACATTCCAGATGTCCTATACGTCCCTAACGTCCCAGACGTCCTAGATGTCCCATATGTCCCTAACGTCCCAGACGTACCAGGCGTCCTGGATGTCCTACATGTCCTTAACGTCCCAGACGTCCTAGGTGTCCCATATGTACCTAACGTCCCAGACGTCTTAGATGTCCGATATGTCCCTAACGTCCCAGACGTCTTAGACGTCCTAGATGTTCCATATGTCCCTAACGTCCCAGACGTCCTAAATGTCCCATATGTCTTTAACTTCCTAGACGTCCCAGATGTCCCACATGTCCTTAACGTCCCAGACGTCTTAGATGTCCTATATATCCCTAACGTCCGAAACGTCCCAGATCTCTCATATGTCCCTAACGTCCCAGACGTCCCAGATGTCCCATATGTCACATATGTCCCTACCGTCCCAGACATCCTAGATGTCCCACATGTCCCTAACGTCCCAGACGTCCTCGATGTCCCATATGTCCGTAACGTCCCAGACGTCCCAGATGTCCCATATGTCAAATATGTCTCTAACGTCCCAGACATCCAAGACGTCCCATAAGTTCCTAACGTCCCAGACGTTCCAGACGTCGTAGATGTCCCATATGCCCGTAACCTCCCAGACGTCCTAGATGTCCCATATGCCCCTAACGTCCCAGACGTCCCAGATGTCCCATATGTCCTAAACGTCTCAGACGTTGTAGATACCCTATGTGTTCCTAACATCCCAGACGTCCCAGATGTCCCATATGTCTCTAACGTCCTAGACGTCCCAGCCGTGCTAGATGTCTCAGATGTCCTTAACGTCCCAGACGTCCCAGATGTCCTAGATGTCCTATATGTCCCTAACGTCCCAGACGTCTCAGATGTCCCATATGTCCCTAACGTCCCAGACGTCCCAGATGTCCCATATGTCCTAAACGTCTCAGACGTTGTAGATACCCTATGTGTTCCTAACATCCCAGACGTCCCAGATGTCCCATATGTCTCTAACGTCCTAGACGTCCCAGACGTGCTAGATGTCTCAGATGTCCTTAACGTCCCAGACGTCCTAGATGTTTCATATGTCCCTAACGTCCCATACGTCTTACATGTCCCATATGCCCCTAACATCTCAGACGTCCCAGACGTCCCAGATGTCCCATATGTCCCATATGTCCCTACCGTCCCAGACGTCCCAGATGTCCCATATGTCCTAAACGTCTCAGACGTCCTAGATGTCTTATATGTCCCTAACGTCCCAGACGTCCCATATGTCCCTAACGTCTTAGACGTCATAGATGTCCCATATGACCCAAACGTCCCAGAAGTCCCAGATGTCCCATATGTCCCATTTGTCCTTAACGTCCTAGACGTCCTAGATGTCCCATATGTCCCTAACGTCCCAGACGTCCCAGACGTCCTAGATGTCCTACATGTCCCTAACGTCTTAGACGTTTTAGGTGTCCCATATGTCCCTAACCTCCCAGAAGTCCCATATGTCAATAACGTCCCAGACGTCCCAGACGTCCCATATGACCCTAACGTTCCTGACTTCCAAGATGACCCATATGTCCCATATGTCCCTAACGTTCTAGACGTCCCAGATGTTTCATATGTCCCTATCGTCCCAGACGTCCCAGACGTCGTAGATGTCCCATATGTCCATAACGTCCCAGACGTCTTACATGTCCCATATGTCCCTAACATCTCAGACGTCCCAGACGTCCTAGATGTCTCATATGGCCCTAACGTCCTAGACGTCCCAGAAGTCCTAGATGTCCCATATGTCCCTAACGTCCCAGACGTCCTAGATTTCTTATATGTCCCTAACGTCCCAGACGTCTTACATGTCCCATATGTCCCTAACATCTCAGACGTCCCAGACGTCCTAGATGTCTCACATGGCCCTAACGTCCAGACGTCCCAGAAGTCCTAGATGTCCCTAACGTCCCAGACGTCCCAGATGTCCCATATGTCCCTAACGTCCCAGACGTCCCAGATGTCCCATATGTCCCTAACGTCCCAGACGTCCCAGATGTCCCATATGTCCCTAACGTCCCAGACGTCCCAGATGTCCCATATGTCCCTAACGTCCCAGACGTCCCAGATGTCACATATGTCACATATGTCCCTAATGTCCCAGACATCCTAGATGTCCCACATGTCCCTAACGTCCCAGACGTCTTACATGTCCCATATGTCCCTAACATTTCAGACGTCCCAGACGTCCTAGATGTCTCATATGTCTCTAACGTCCCAGACGTCCTAGATGTCCCATATGTCCCTAACGTCCCAGACGTCTTAGAGGACCCATATGTCCCTAAAGTCCCAGACGTCCCAGACGTCCTAGATGTTTCATATGACCCTAACGTCCCAGACGTCCCAGACGTCCTAGATGTCCCATGTGTCCTAACGTCCCAAACGTCCCAGATATCTCATATATCCCTAACGTCCCAGACATCCCAAATGTCCTATATGTCCCTAACGCCCCTGACGTCCCAGACGTCCTAGATGTCCCATATGTCCCTAACGCCGCTGACGTGCCAGACGTACTACATGTCCCATATGCCCTAACGTCCCAAACGTCCCAGATGTCCCATATGTCCCTAACGTCCCAGACGTCCCAGATGTCACATATGTCACATATGTCCCTAATGTCCCAGACATCCTAGATGTCCCACATGTCCCTAACGTTCCAGACGTCTTACATGTCCCATATGTCCCTAACATCTCAGACGTCCCAGACGTCCTAGATGTCTCATATGTCTCTAACGTCCCAGACGTCCTAGATGTCCTATATGTCCCTAACGTCCCAGACGTCTTAGAGGTCCATATGTCCCTAAAGTCCCAGACGTCCCAGACGTCCTAGATGTTTCATATGACCCTAACGTCCCAGACGTCCCAGACGTCCTAGATGTCCCATGTGTCCTAACGTCCCAAACGTCCCAGATATCTCATATATCCCTAACGTCCCAGACGTCCCAGACGTCCTAGATGTCCCACATGTCCCTAACGTCCCAGACGTCTTAGAGGTCCCATATGTCCCTAAAGTCCCAGACGTCCCAGACGTCCTAGATGTTTCATATGACCCTAACGTCCCAGACGTCCCAGACGTCCTAGATGTCCCATGTGTCCTAACGTCCCAGCCGTCCCAGATGTCCCATATCTCCCTAACGTCCCAGACGTCCTAGATGTCCCATATGCCCCTAACGTCCCAGACGTCCCCAGATGTCCCATATGTCCTTAACGTCCCAGACGTGCCAGATGTCCCATATGTGCCTAACGTCCCAAACGTCCCAGATGTCCCATATGTCCCATATGTCCCTAACGTTTTAGGCGTCCTAGATGTTCCATATGTCCTTAACGTCCCAGACGTCCCAGACGTCCTAGATGTCCCATATGTCCCTAACGTCCCAGACGTATTAAATGTCCCATATGTCCCTAACGTCCCACACGTCCCAGCGGTGCCTTATGTTCCTAATGTCCCAGACGTCCAAGACGTCCTAGATGTCCCATATGTCCCTAACATCCCAGACGTCCTAGATGTCACATATGTCTGTAACGTCCCAAATGTCTCAGCTGTCCTTAACGTCCCAGACGTCCAAGATGTCCAATATGTCCCTAACGTCCAGACGTCTTACATGTCCCATATGTCCCTAACATCTCAGACGTCCCAGACGTCCTAGATGTCCCATATGTCCCTAACGTCCCAGACGTCTTACATGTCCCATATGTCCCTAACATCTCAGACGTCCCAGACGTCCTAGATGTCGAATATGTCCCTAACGTCCCAGACGTCCCAGATGTGCGATATGTCCCTAACGTCCCAGACGTCCCAGATGTCCCATATGTCCCTAACGTCCCAGACGTCCCAGACGTCCTAGATGTCCCATATGTCCCTAACGTCCCAGACGTATTAAATGTCCCATATGTCCCTAACGTTCCAGACGTCCCAGCTGTCCTGTATGTTCCTAACATCCCAGACGTCCAAGTCGTCCTAGAAGTCCCGTATGTCCCTAACGTCCCAGAAGTCCCAGACGTTTTAGATGTCCCATTTATTCCTAACGTCCCAGACGTCCTAGATGTCCCATATGTCCCTAACGTCCCAGACGTCCATGATGTCACATATGCCCTTAACGTCTCCAACGTCCTAGATACCCTATGTGTCCCTAACGTCCCAAACGTCCCAGATGTTTCATATATCCCTAACGTCCCAGACGTCCCAAAAGTGCTAGATGTTTCATATGTCCCTAACGTCCCAGACGTCCCAGACGTCCTAGACGTCCCATGTGTCCTAACGTCCCAGCCGTCCCAGATGTCCCATATGTCCCTAACCCCCAGCCGTCCCAGATGTCCCATATGTACCTAACGTCCCAGACGTCTTAGATGTCCCATATGCCCCTAACGTCCCAGACGTCCCAGACGTCCTAGATGTTTCATATGTCTCTAACGTCCCAGACGTCCCAGACGTCCTAGATGTCCCATGTGTCCTAACGTCCCAGCCGTCCCAGATGTCCCATATGTCCCTAACGTCCCAGACGTCCTAGATGTCCCATATGCCCCTAACGTCCCAGACGTCCCAGATGTCCCATATGTCCCTAACGTCCCAGACGTGCCAGATGTCCCATACGTGCCTAACGTCCCAGACGTCCCAGATGTCCCATGTGTCCTAACGTCCCAGCCGTCCCAGATGTCCCATATGTCCCTAACGTCCCAGACGTCCCAGATGTCCCATATGTCCCTAACGTCCCAGACGTGACAGATGTCCCATATGCCCCTAACGTCCCAGACGTCCCAGATGTCCTATATGTCCCTAACGTCCCAGACGTGCTAGATGTCTCAGATGTCCTTAACGTCCCAAACGTCCCAGATGTCCTAGATGTCCTATATGTCCCTAACGTCCCAGACGTCTTACATAACCCATATGTCCCTAACGTCCCAGACGCCCGAGACGTCTTAAATGTCCCATATGTTCCTAACGTCCCAGACGTTCTAGTTGTCCCATTGTTCGCTAGCGTCCCAGACGTTCTAGTTGTCCCATATTTCCCTAACGTCCCAGACGTCCCAGACGTCCTAGATGTCCCATATGTCTCTAACGTACCAGACGTCCTAGATGTCCTATATGTCCCTAACGTCCAAGACGTCCCATAAGTTCCTAACGTCCCAGACGTTCCAGACGTTGTAGATGTCCCATATGCCCGTAACCTCCCAGACGTCCTAGATGTCCCATATGCCCCTAACGTCCCAGACGTGCTAGATGTCTCAGATGTCCTTAACGTCCCAGACGTCCCAGATGTCCTAGATGCCCTATATGTCCCTAACGTCCCAGACGTCTCAGATGTCCCATATGTCCCTAACGTCCCAGACGTCCCAGATGTCCCATATGTCCTAAACGTCTCAGACGTTGTAGATACCCTATGTGTTCCTAACATCCCAGACGTCCCAAATGTCCCATATGTCTCTAACGTCCTAGACGTCCAGACGTGCTATATGTTTCAGATGTCCTTAACGTCCCAGACGTCCTAGATGTTTCATATGTCCCTAACGTCCCATACGTCTTACATGTCCCATATGTCCCTAACATCTCAGTCGTCCCAGACGTCCCTGATGTCCCATACGTCCCTAATGTCCTAGACGTTCCAGATGTCCCATATGTGTCTAACGTCCCAGACGTCCCAGATGTCCCATATGTCCCATATGTCCCTATCGTCCCAGACGTCCTAGATGTCCCATATGTCCTAAACGTCTCAGACGTCCTAGATGTCTTATATGTCCCTAACGTCCCAGACGTCCCATATGTCCCTAACGTCTTAGACGTCATAGATGTCCCATATGACCCAAACGTCCCAGAAGTCCCAGATGTCCCATATGTCCCATATGTCCTTAACGTCCTAGACGTCCTAGATGTCCCATATGTCCCTAACGTCCCAGACGTCCCAGACGTCCTAGATGTCCTACATGTCCCTAACGTCTTAGACGTTTTAGGTGTCCCATATGTCCCTAACCTCCCAGAAGTCCCAGATGTCCTATATGTCTCTAACGTCTCAGACGTCCCAGATGTCCCATATGTGCCTAACGTCCCAGACGTCCTAGATGTCCCATATGTCACTAACGTCCCAGACGTATTAAATGTCCCATATGTCCTTAACGTTCCAGACGTCCCAGCTGTCTCGTATGTTCCTAACATATCAGACGTCCAAGACGTCCTAGATGTCCCGTATGTTAGTAACGTCCAAGACGTCCCACACGTTTTAGATGTCTCATATGTGCCTAACGTTCCAGACGTACCAGACGCCCTAGATGTCCCATATATTCTTAACGTCCCAGACGTCCCAGACGTCCTAGATGTCCCACATGTCCCTAACGTCCCAGACGTCGTAGATGTCCCATATGTCCCTAACCTCCCAGACGTCCCAGACGTCCTAGATGTTTCATATGTCCCTAACGTCCCAGACGTCCTAGACGTCCCATATGTCCCTAACGTCCCAGACGTCCCAAATGTTTCATATGTCCCTAACGTCCCAGACGTCCCAGACGTCCTAGATGTCCCATGTGTCCTAACGTCCCAGACGTCCCAGATGTCCCATATGTCCCTTACGTCCCAGACGTCCTAGATGTCCCATATGCCCCTAACGTCCCAGACGTCCCAGATGTCCCATATGTCCCTAACGTCCCAGACGTGCCAGATGTCCCATATGTACCTACGTCCCAGACGTCCCAGATGTCCCATATGTACCATATGTCCCTAACGTCCAAAGGCGTCCTAGATGTCCCATATGTTCATAACGTCCCAGACGTCCCAGACGTATTAGATGTCCCATATGTCCCTAACGTCCCAGACGTCCCAGCTGTCCCGTATGTTCCTAACGTACCAGACGTCCTAGATGTCCCATATGTCCCTAACGTCCCAGACGTCTTACATGTCCTTTATGTCCCTAACATCTCAGACGTCCCAGACGTCCTAGATGTCCCATATGTCCTTAACGTCCCAGACGTCCTAGATGTCCTATATGTCCCTAACGTCCCAGACGTCCTAGATGTCCTATATGTCCCTAACGTCCTAGACGTCCCAGACGTCGTAGATGTCCCATATGTCCGTAACCTCCCAGACGTCCTAGATGTCCCACATGTCCTTAACGTTTCAGACGTCCCAGATGTCCCATATGTCCTTAACGTCCCAGACGTCCTAGATGTCCTATATGTCCCTAACGTGCCAGACGTCCTAGACGTCGTAGATGTCCCATATGTCCGTAACCTCCCAGACGTCCTAGATGTCCCACATGTCCTTAACGTTTCAGACGTCTCAGATGTCCCATATGTCCTTAACGTTTCCGACGTGCCAAATGTCTCATATGTTCCATATGTCTCTAACGTCTCAGACGTCCTAGAATCCGCATATGTCCCTAACGTCCCAGACGTCCCAGACGTCCTAGATGTCCCACCACATGTCCCTAACGTCCCAGTCGTCTTAAGTGTCCCATATGTCCCTAACCTCCCAGACGTCCCAGGCGTCCTAGATGTTTCATATGTCCCTACCGTCCCAGACGTCCTAGACGTCCCATATGTCCCTAACGTCCTAGACGTCTTAGATGTCCGATATGTTCCTAACGTCCCAGACGTCTTAGACGTCCTAGATGTTCCATATGTCTTTAACTTCCTAGACGTCCCAGATGTCCCACATGTCCTTAACGTCCCAGACGTCTTAGATGTCCTATATATCCCTAACGTCCCAAACGTCCCAGATCTCTCATATGTCCATAACGTCCCAGACGTCCCAGATGTCCCATATGTCACATATGTCCCTACCGTCCCAGACATCCTAGATGTCCCACATGTCCCTAACGTCCCAGACGTCCTAGATGTCCCATATGTCCGTAACGTCCCAGATGTCCCATATGTCAAATATGTCTCTAACGTCCCAGACATCCAAGACGTCCCATAAGTTCCTAACGTCCCAGACGTTCCAGACGTCGTAGATGTCCCATATGCCCGTAACCTCCCAGACGTCCTAGATGTCCCATATGCCCCTAACGTCCCAGACGTGCTAGATGTCTCAGATGTCCTTAACGTCCCAGACGTCCCAGATGTCCTAGATGTCCTATATGTCCCTAACGTCCCAGACGTCTCAGATGTCCCATATGTCCCTAACGTCCCAGACGTCCCAGATGTCCCATATGTCCTAAACGTCTCAGACGTTGTAGATACCCTATGTGTTCCTAACATCCCAGACGTCCCAGATGTCCCATATGTCTCTAACGTCCTAGACGTCCCAGACGTGCTAGATGTCTCAGATGTCCTTAACGTCCCAGACGTCCTAGATGTTTCATATGTCCCTAACGTCCCATACGTCTTACATGTCCCATATGCCCCTAACATCTCAGACGTCCCAGACGTCCCTGATGTCCCATACGTCCCTAATGTCCTAGACGTTCCAGATATCCCATATGTGTCTAACGTCCCAGACGTCTCAGATGTCCCATATGTCCCATATGTCCCTACCGTCCCAGACGTCCCAGATGTCCCATATGTCCTAAACGTCTCAGACGTCCTAGATGTCTTATATGTCCCTAACGTCCCAGACGTCCCATATGTCCCTAACGTCTTAGACGTCATAGATGTCCCATATGACCCAAACGTCCCAGAAGTCCCAGATGTCCCATATGTCCCATTTGTCCTTAACGTCCTAGACGTCCTAGATGTCCCATATGTCCCTAACGTCCCAGACGTCCCAGACGTCCTAGATGTCCTACATGTCCCTAACGTCTTAGACGTTTTAGGTGTCCCATATGTCCCTAACCTCCCAGAAGTCCCAGATGTCCCATATGTCAATAACGTCCCAGACGTCCCAGACGTCCCATATGACCCTAACGTCCCTGACGTCCAAGATGACCCATATGTCCCATATGTCCCTAACGTCCCAGACGTCCGAGAAGTCTTAAATGTAACATATGTCCCTAACGTCCCAAACGTCGTAGATGTCCCACATGTCCCTAACGTCCCAGACGTCCCAGACGTGCTAGATGTCTCAGATGTCCTTAGCCTCCCAGACGTCACAGACGTCCTAGATGTCCTATATGTTCCTAACGTCCCAGACGTCTTACATGTCCCATTAGTCCCTAACATCTCAGACGTCCCAGACGTCCTAGATGTCCCATATGTCCCTAACGTCCTAGACGTCCCAGATGTCCCATATGTCTCTAACGTCTCAGACGTCCCAGATGTCCCATATGTGCCTAACGTCCCAGACGTCCCAGATGTCCCATACGTCCCATATGTCTCTAACGTCCCAGGCGTCCTAGATGTCCCACATGTCCTTAACGTCCCAGACGTCCCAGACGTCCTAGATGTCCCATATGTCACTAACGTCCCAGACGTATTAAATGTCCCATATGTCCTTAACGTTCCAGACGTCCCAGCTGTCTCGTATGTTCCTAACATATCAGACGTCCAAGACGTCCTAGATGTCTCGTATGTTAGTAACGTCCAATACGTCCCACACGTTTTAGATGTCCCATATATTCCTAACGTCCCAGACGTCAATGATGTCCCATATGCCCTTAACGTTTCAGACGCCCTGGATACCCTATATGTCTCTAACGTCCCAAACGTCCCAGATGTCTCATATGTGCCTGACGTCCCAGACGTACCAGACGCCCTAGATGTCCCATATATTCTTAACGTCCCAGACGTCCCAGACGTCCTAGATGTCCCACATGTCCCTAACGTAACAGACGTCTTAGATGTTTCATATGTCTCTAACGTCCCAGACGTCCCAGACGTCCTAGATGTCCCATGTGTCCTAACGTCCCAGACGTCCCAGATATCCCATATGTCCCTTACGTCCCAGACGTCCTAGATGTCCCATATGCCCCTAACGTCCCAGACGTCCCAGATGTCCCATATGTCCCTAACGTCCCAGACGTGCCAGATGTCCCATATGTACCTACGTCCCAGACGTCCCAGATGTCCCATATGTACCATATGTCCCTAACGTCCTAGGCGTCCTAGATGTCCCATATGTTCATAACGTCCCAGACGTCCCAGACGTATTAGATGTCCCATATGTCCCTAACGTCCAAGACGTATTAAATGTCGCATATGTCCCTAACGTCCCAGACGTCCCAGCTGTCCCGTATGTTCCTAACGTACCAGACGTCCTAGATGTCCCATATGTTGTTACGGTATTAAATGCTCAGATCGACATTGATCAAGAGCACTGTCAAAAATCGGGTACAAACTATAGGGTTCGCCGGCTTTACTATAAAGGACACAGATCTTAATGTGCTGGAGTAGATTTTGTTTCTCCGGTTACCTGCGCTTAGCTCAGACGGGAAGGCGTGGTTCGAGAGTACAAAGAAAAACCGGCGGGGTACTTACCCTAAAGCTTGCTTAAAAGAAAAAGAAATGCCTGAGCGCCACTTGGTTCTGGTTAGGGGTGGCTAACGTGTCTAGAACCAAGAACAATACACGTAGCCTACGTAGAAGTTCTCCAAGTACGTTGCTGAACACCTCAGCCTGTTGTTCACCAAGCCTCCTCCGAGTAGCCGGGTGACCTTGTCGTTAAATCACTTACCTTCAAGGCCACCGTCACTAAAGAATAACAAAAGAACACTGACTGGCCCAAATTCTGGGGCTTACTTACTCAAAAGAGCATGCTTTAACTTCACAAAATTAATTACACTTGGCCTTTGCCACACTAGATTAGTTAATGACCCAGAAGGGGTTTCAAAATTCATAAAAAGAATGAACTGACTTTAACAGGTTTATTATTTAAAGACACAAATGACAGTTTACACAAATCGGTACATTAAAACACACACCCGGAGGTGAGTTTAAATTTAGTAAAAAAAAAAGATATCCTACGTGAATGTGAAAGGGGGCCCCACAAAACCAAAATATATCTTAAGGGCTAGTTACAAAGACACAAAAAAAAACACTATGATCCAAAACAAATGACATAAAATGGACGCCAGGAGTAAAGCCCCTGGTAAACATTAACTGAAACAAATCATAGGTCCTAGCGGACGTACGCAACGTTTATAAGCACTGACACACAATAAAATATAAAATCGCACATTAAGTTAGGCACCAGAGTTATTTAATTGGTACAATACAAGGCGCCTACCTGAGTTGAAGCATGCAGTGCTAGATGCAGATGTACTCGTTCTCGTGGAGGCCTGGCGAGACGTGCAAAAGGTGTAGCAAATTCTCCAGAAGAGGCAGCAGGACTCGAGGGAATTGAAGACAGTCGGCAGAAACCATCAATCGAAGAAGTGTAACAGCAACCAATACGATGTTGCGCGGCGGCCCCTTTTCTCAATTAAACTCGACGTTGACACAGATCTGCATTACGCAATAGTTCTTTCCCGACTTAACAGGGAAAAAGGTTAGTTGAGGCTCATCAGATATCGTTTCTAATCAGATCGGCAAAAAGTGCCAAAAGTCTCCCTGGAGACCAACTGTAGTAAACGAAAATCGGCCCTTCATTAAACAACGTCGAGTTAATTACACTTCACCGCCCACCGCGCTTCCAAAAACACCCAACAATTAATGTTCACTTCGAAGATTCGGGTTTAACTGCACTCGCCATTAACGTGCCCCAAAGGCACTTGAAAGTCTGCACGAACGCCAAAAAGGATTCACCATGTTAATCACCAAAAGTTAGCCAAAAGCTCACAAAATTAGCGAAGCCAAAAGTTCATTAATGCGTTAACAAAAGCTCCCCCAACTGCAGCGACAACGCCACAGTCGGGGGCGCGAAATTTCACATACGTCTTGCTTACTCAAATGCTGGGTACCGATCTCATTTCAAATTCGAACTCCGCGCGAAGAAGCACAACGGAAGAAAAGTTCGGACTCCAAAATCACAGATTTTAAATGCATCATTCCCCAAGGAGTTATCAATTTTTATTTCCTTCACACAAAGCTTGGTCATCAAGAAGCGTTCTAGAAGGAATTTCTGGCTTATACAGCGGATCCCAAAAATATTAAGTTACGAGGTCAGCTTTTACGAATTTCGAGCGTTGAAGTCAATAACAGGAAATGTCCAAGGGTAGCATAATGCGCTATTGCCAAAACAAATGTAATCCCAGAGCCTAATTTCTTCGTGCGTGGAACAAGGAAGGGTTGTTCAAAATTGATTAGCTGCATACGGATTTGAAGAATTTGCAATTACAACGACGCCGAGCAGTCGCGAAACATGACGCAATTAGTATATGAAACGGAAACGTTCATCAAGAAAAGAATTACAATATCTATGTTTGTTTTGAATTTAAAAAGAGAACGCTTACGGGACGAATTCTACGGACCGTGAACGCATCAGTGTTTGGGCCAAATTATATTTAAAATGTAGCTTTAAGATCCAGGGTTGAACTTTAGACAGGGCCGTCTTCAGAAATTTTTAAATCGAATAATTTCAGCTTAAATGCACTAATAATACCCAATCGTGGAATTGATAACAAGGATAGCTTAATGACGTCAAAATCACTTAACACCCCCCTTACTAGAGGTCAATTTCTTAAATTGATCCTTAGCAAGACTGAAGAAGTTGCTTGAAGAATAGCCTAACCTAGGGTGCGGATTGAGATAGCCGTCACTACTCAGGATCCCAACCACGCGATGACGGATAGCGTCAAGGACAAAGTGAGAAGGAAGAAGGATTTGCCAAAAAGACCGGTTACGCCGGTGGAAATTACGTAAAACCCCAATCAGGTACTGACGGTTCGGTGAAGCCTAGAACACCCCTCCCCGGACCAGGGAATCGGGCGACAAATGCAAAACATAAGTGTCCCAACAGGAGGGTACTCCGCCAGGGGTCCCATTCGACTTGGCGATCGAAACTCAACATCAAAAGTGTTCAAGAACATAAAGCACGGACCACTCCACCCCGGTAAAGGGTGGTGCCCACATCTCAAAATAATCCGACCATGGCCGAGCGATCATGGCACGCGTCCATGGGGTGACGGGTAAGCAAGGCGACCGGACCCACTGCCTACTCACTATCCGGCCCCATGACACGGTTTAAAAGGAAAAGTGCCAAAGGCAAAACGGGTGAGGACAATGACAGGTGTCGCCGGACACACGGTAAAGGAAGGATAGAACGAAAGAAGAAAGATGAGAGAGAAGAATTGACATCCCACCTGGGATTTGGGTTTTGCTCGTGAATGAGCTTGTCATAATAGGGTATAAGTCATCACTGTGCACTCTTCCGTCCAACCTACCGATCGAACACAGGGTTACGAAGCCCCAAGGTTCGCAGCCTAACTCTCGAAGACCCGTTGAAGAGGGCACGCGAGGCGTCACGGGATCAGCCTCTTGTGTTTGTCCCACAGCAACAAACGATCAAAGAAAGGGGTAGCCACGAACGACAGGAGTCTCGAAGGCCTTTAAGGCCGCCTAGCCTAAACTAACCTATCCTATTCTAATGAAGCGAACAATTATATACAACAGTAAGTCACCCATGGATAATCCATTGTGACTTGGGATTGTCAAGGAAAAAGAAAACTAAGTTCACCGAAATCCTCAATCGATGACGATGCCGAAAGCCAAATCGTCTATAAATTTGCAAAATGCGAGACCGAAAATGACTCCAACACCGAACACCAAAAGAAAATCCGGAAAAACAAAGTCTCCAACAAATGTCAACATAAACTTCACTAAAGAAACATCATGCGAACAGCACGGCCGTTACTGACGCACGAAGCTCAAAAGCTAACAACGAGATCGCTCCTCCCAAAGTCCAAAGGGCAGGAATACGATGCATGGCATAAAGCCATCAAAAGTCTTCAACGAAAAAAAGAAAAGTCTTTCCCACAGGGCAAAGACACCTAAACGCGACAACCTAAAGTCATCAAAACAAAATTCGGTAGGCGACGACCGATCGTCCATAAATAAGTCACTAAACAAAACAACAACGACAAAAGGCGACTAAATCGCAACATACTTCAACACGGTAAACTACTTAGTCAATAAACGAAAGGGGTACGACAAAAAGTGTACAAGACACTACGACAAGTGTTGATGCACGCGATGAAATCAGCAAACGAAGTTGGGCGATACACGATAGAAATGAAAACGAAATAGAAGTCAATCAAAAAAACTACACCGATCCAACTAAGATGGTTTGAGAAACCTTAAAAATTCGCATACGCGGATCTCACAAACACACCAACACAAACCACATCCTAACAACGGACCAATAAAGAATAAAGAAGGCGACATGATTTCCAACTCGTCAACAAACAACAACGCGGCACCACATTAAAGGATGACAACAAAAAAGTCAACATCAGTAATCTCAATGCGTCAATGTCGATTAACTTTACTAACTTTAGCTTAAATTCGGGATAGCACAATAAAATTTCAAACTAGCTGAAGGCTAAACACAATCAACAACAAACGAATTCAAAAAAAGTTCGATACCTTCCAAAAATTTCAGAGTTTTCACGAAAAAGACAAAAAAACCACGGTTTGCTTAATGATTCATACTAAAAGAAACAATTAACACCAAAAGAATGGCTTCAAAATGTGCCTTAGCACGAAAAAGAAAATGTTGAAATTTTGAACACAAAAAAACACAAAAATCCCGCAAAAAATCCCGGGAAAAACAATGTTTGGTATGTCAAAGGGATAGCAAAAAACTCATTTACTAAAAGAAAACATATAGGATACGCGTCCTGATATGAAAAAAACACGTTTCCAAATTTCAAAGTCCTAAAAAGTCAAGTTTTCATGAAAAATACTGGAAAAAACTATATGACGTTGATGCCAAACACTAAAATGAAGCTGTCTGACAAGAAAAGAAACACAAAAACAATGCCCTAAAGGCGTTATCGACAAAAACAAAGCCACACGTTGGGATAGCCACTTAGATCTGTTACGGTATTAAATGCTCAGATCGACATTGATCAAGAGCACTGTCAAAAATCGGGTACAAACGATAGGGTTCGCCGGCTTTACTATAAAGGACACAGATCTTAATGTGCTGGAGTAGATTTTGTTTCTCCGGTTACCTGCGCTTAGCTCAGACGGGAAGGCGTGGTTCGAAAGTACAAAGAAAAACCGGCGGGGTACTTACCCTAAAGCTTGCTTAAAAGAAAAAGAAATGCCTGAGCGCCACTTGGTTCTGGTTAGGGGTGGCTAACGTGTCTAGAACCAAGAACAATACACGTAGCCTACGTAGAAGTCCTCCAAGTACGTTGCTGAACACCTCAGCCTGTTGTTCACCAAGCCTCCTCCGAGTAGCCGGGTGACCTTGTCGTTAAATCACTTACCTTCAAGGCCACCGTCACTAAAGAATAACAAAAGAACACTGACTGGCCCAAATTCTGGGGCTTACTTACTCAAAAAAGCATGCTTTAACTTCACAAAATTAATTACACTTGGCCTTTGCCACACTAGATTAGTTAATGACCCAGAAGGGGTTTCAAAATTCATAAAAAGAATGAACTGACTTTAACAGGTTTATTATTTAAAGACACAAATGACAGTATACACAAATCGGTACATTAAAACACACACCCGGAGGTGAGTTTAAATTTAGTAAAAAAAAAAGATATCCTACGTGAATGTGAAAGGGGGCCCCACAAAACCAAAATATATCTTAAGGGCTAGTTACAAAGACACAAAAAAAACACTATGATCCAAAACAAATGACATAAAATGGACGCCAGGAGTAAAGCCCCTGGTAAACATTAACTGAAACAAATCATAGGTCCTAGCGGACGTACGCAACGTTTATAAGCACTGACACACAATAAAATATAAAATCGCACATTAAGTTAGGCACCAGAGTTATTTAATTGGTACAATACAAGGCGCCTACCTGAGTTGAAGCATGCAGTGCTAGATGCAGATGTACTCGTTCTCGTGGAGGCCTGGCGAGACGTGCAAAAGGTGTAGCAAATTCTCCAGAAGAGGCAGCAGGATTCGAGGGAATTGAAGACAGTCGGCAGAAACCATCAATCGAAGAAGTGTAACAGCAACCAATACGATGTTGCGCGGCGGCCCCTTTTCTCAATTAAACTCGACGTTGACACAGATCTGCATTACGCAATAGTTCTTTCCCGACTTAACAGGGAAAAAGGTTAGTTGAGGCTCATCAGATATCGTTTCTAATCAGATCGGCAAAAAGTGCCAAAAGTCTCCCTGGAGACCAACTGTAGTAAACGAAAATCGGCCCTTCATTAAACAACGTCGAGTTAATTACACTTCACCGCCCACCGCGCTTCCAAAAACACCCAACAATTAATGTTCACTTCGAAGATTCGGGTTTAACTGCACTCGCCATTAACGTGCCCCAAAGGCACTTGAAAGTCTGCACGAACGCCAAAAAGGATTCACCATGTTAATCACCAAAAGTTAGCCAAAAGCTCACAAAATTAGCGAAGCCAAAAGTTCATTAATGCGTTAACAAAAGCTCCCCCAACTGCAGCGACAACGCCACAGTCGGGGGCGCGAAATTTCACATACGTCTTGCTTACTCAAATGCTGGGTACCGATCTCATTTCAAATTCGAACTCCGCGCGAAGAAGCACAACGGAAGAAAAGTTCGGACTCCAAAATCACAGATTTTAAATGCATCATTCCCCAAGGAGTTATCAATTTTTATTTCCTTCACACAAAGCTTGGTCATCAAGAAGCGTTCTAGAAGGAATTTCTGGCTTATACAGCGGATCCCAAAAATATTAAGTTACGAGGTCAGCTTTTACGAATTTCGAGCGTTGAAGTCAATAACAGGAAATGTCCAAGGGTAGCATAATGCGCTATTGCCAAAACAAATGTAATCCCAGAGCCTAATTTCTTCGTGCGTGGAACAAGGAAGGGTTGTTCAAAATTGATTAGCTGCATACGGATTTGAAGAATTTGCAATTACAACGACGCCGAGCAGTCGCGAAACATGACGCAATTAGTATATGAAACGGAAACGTTCATCAAGAAAAGAATTACAATATCTATGTTTGTTTTGAATTTAAAAAGAGAACGCTTACGGGACGAATTCTACGGACCGTGAACGCATCAGTGTTTGGGCCAAATTATATTTAAAATGTAGCTTTAAGATCCAGGGTTGAACTTTAGACAGGGCCGCATTCAGAAATTTTTAAATCGAATAATTTCAGCTTAAATGCACTAATAATACCCAATCGTGGAATTGATAACAAGGATAGCTTAATGACGTCAAAATCACTTAACAATGTCCCTAACGTCCCAGACGTCTTACATGTCCTTTATGTCCCTAACATCTCAGACGTCCCAGGCGTCCTAGATGTCCCATATGTCCTTAACGTCGCAGACGTCCTAGATGTCCTATATGTCCGTAACCTCCCAGACGTCCTAGATGTCCCACATGTCCTTAACGTTTCAGACGTCCCAGATGTCCCATATGTCCTTAACGTCCCAGACGTCCTAGATGTCCTATATGTCCCTAACGTGCCAGACGTCCTAGACGTCGTAGATGTCCCATATGTCCGTAACCTCCCAGACGTCCTAGATGTCCAACATGTCCTTAACGTTTCAGACGTCTCAGATGTCCCATATGTCCTTAACGTTTCAGACGTGCCAAATGTTTCATATGTTCCGTATGTCTCTAACGTCTCAGACTTCCTAGAATCCGCATATGTCCCTAACGTCTCAGACGTCCCATACGTCCTGGATGTCCCATATATCCCTAACGTCCCAGACGTCCCAGACGTCCTAGATGTCCCACCACATGTCCCTAACGTCCCAGTCGTCTTAAATGTCCCATATGTCCCTAACCTCCCAGACGTCCCAGGCGTCCTAGATGTTTCATATGTCCCTAACGTCCCAGACGTCCTAGACATCCCATATGTCCCTAACGTCCTAGACGTCATAGATGTCCCATATGTCCCTAACGTCCCAGAAGTCCCAGATATCCCATATATCCCATATGTCTTTAGCGTCCTAGACGTCCTAGATGTCCCATATGTCCCTAACGTCCTAGACGTCCCAGATGTTTCATATGTCCCTAACGTAGCAGACGTCCCAGACGTCCTAGATGTCCCATGTGTCCTAACCTCCAGACGTCCCAGACGTCCTAGATGTCCCATATGTCCATAACGTCCCAGACGTCTTACATGTCCCATATGTCCCTAACATCTCAGAAGTCCCAGACGTCCTAGATGTCTCATATGGCCCTAACGTCCTAGACGTCCCAGAAGTCCTAGATGTCCCATATGTCCTTAACGTCCCAGACGTCCTAGATTTCTTATATGTCCCTAACGTCCCAGACGTCCCATATGTCCCTAACGTCCCAGACGTCTTACATGTCCCATATGTCCCTAACATCTCAGACGTCCCAGACGTCCTAGATGTCTCATATGGCCCTAACGTCCTAGACGTCCCAGAAGTCCTAGATGTTCCATATGTTCCTATCGTCCCAGACGACCTAGATGTCCCATATGTCCCAAACGTCCCAGAAGTCCCAGATGTCCCATATGTCCCATATGTCATTAACGTCCCAGACGTCCCAGACGTCCTAGATGTCCCATGTGTCCTAACGTCCCAGACGTCCTAGATGCCCCATATGTCCCTAACGTCCTAGACGTCCCAGATGTTTCATATGTCCCTATCGTCCCAGACGTCCCAGACGTCCTAGATGTCCCATGTGTCCTAACGTCCCAGACGTCCCAGACGTCCCAGATCTCCCATATGTCCCTAACGTCCCAGACGTCCCAGACGTCCTAGATGTCCAATATGTCCCTAACGTCCCAGACGTCCCAGATATTCCATATGCCCTTAACGTCCAAGACGTCCCAGAAGTCCTAGATGTCCCATATGTTCCTATCGTCCCAGACGTCCTAGATGTCCCATATGTCCCAAACGTCCCAGAAGTCCCAGATGTCCCATATGTCCCATATGTCATTAACGTCCCAGTCGTCCCAGACGTCCTAGATGTCCCATGTGTCCTAACGTCCCAGACGTCCTAGATGTCCCATATGTCCCTAACGTCCTAGACGTCTCAGATGTTTCATATGTCCCTATCGTCCCAGACGTCCCAGACGTCCTAGATGTCCCATGTGTCCTAACGTCCCAGACGTCCCAGACGTCCTAGATGTCCCATATGTCTCTAACGTCCAAGACGTCTTATATGTTTTTTATGTCCCTAACATCTCAGACGTCCCAGACGTCCCATATGTCCCATATGTCTTTAACGTCTCAGACGTCCTAGATACCCTATGTGTCCCTAACATCCCAGACGTCCCAGATGTCCCATATGTCCCTAACGTCCCAGACGTCCCAGACGTGCTAGATGTGGCAGGTGTCCTTAACGTCCCAGACGTCCCAGACGTCCTAGATGTCCCATATGTTTCTAACGTCCCAGACGTCTTACATGCCCCTTATGTCCCTAACATCTCAGACGTCCCAGACGTCCTAGATGTCCGATATGTCCTTAACGTCCCAGACGTCCTAGATGTCATATATGTCCCTAACGTCCCAGACGTCCCAGACGTCGTAGATGTTCCATATGTCCGTAACCTCCCAGACGTCCTAGATGTTCCATATGTCCCTAACGACCCAGACGTTCCAGATGTCTCATATGTTCCATATGTCTCTAACTTCCCAGACGTCCTAGAATTCGCATATGTTTCTAACGTCCCAGACGTCCCATACGTCCTAGATGTCCCATATGTCCCTAACGTCCCATACGTCCTAGATGTCCCATATGTCCCTAACGTCCCAGACGTCCCAGACGTCTTAAATGACCCATATGTCCCTAACGTGCCAGACGTCCTAGACGTCGTAGATGTCCCATATGTCCGTAACCTCACAGACGTCCTAGATGTCCCACATGTCCCTAACATCTCAGACGTCCCAGACGTCCTAGATGTCTCATATGGCCCTAACGTCCTAGACGTCCCAGAAGTCCTAGATGTTCCATATGTTCCTATCGTCCCAGACGACCTAGATGTCCCATATGTCCCAAACGTCCCAGAAGTCCCAGATGTCCCATATGTCCCATATGTCATTAACGTCCCAGACGTCCCAGACGTCCTAGATGTCCCATGTGTCCTAACGTCCCAGACGTCCTAGATGCCCCATATGTCCCTAACGTCCTAGACGTCCCAGATGTTTCATATGTCCCTATCGTCCCAGACGTCCCAGACGTCCTAGATGTCCCATGTGTCCTAACGTCCCAGACGTCCCAGACGTCCCAGATCTTTCATATGTCCCTAACGTCCCAGACGTCCCAGACGTCCTAGATGTCCAATATGTCCCTAACGTCCCAGACGTCCCAGATATTCCATATGCATCTAACGTCCAAGACGTCCTAGATGTCCTATACGTCCCTAACGTCCCAGACATCAAAATGTCCTATAAGTCCCTAACGTCCCAGACGTCCTAGATGTCCCATATGTCCCTAACGTCCCAGACGCCCCAGACGTCCTAGATGTCCAATATGTCCTTAACGTCCCAGACGTCCCAGATATTCCATATGCCCTTAACGTCCAAGACGTCCCAGAAGTCCTAGATGTCCCATATGTTCCTATCGTCCCAGACGTCCTAGATGTCCCATATGTCCCAAACGTCCCAGAAGTCCCAGATGTCCCATATGTCCCATATGTCATTAACGTCCCAGACGTCCCAGACGTCCTAGATGTCCCATGTGTCCTAACGTCCCAGACGTCCTAGATGTCCCATATGTCCCTAACGTCCTAGACGTCTCAGATGTTTCATATGTCCCTATCGTCCCAGACGTCCCAGACGTCCTAGATGTCCCATGTGTCCTAACGTCCCAGACGTCCCAGACGTCCCAGATCTCCCATATGTCCCTAACGTCCCAGACGTCCCAGACGTCCTAGATGTCCCATGTGTCCTAACGTCCCAGACGTCCTAGATGTCCCATATGTCCCTAACGTCCTTGACGTCCCAGATGTTTCATATGTCCCTATCGTCCCAGACGTCCCAGACGTCCTAGATGTCCCATGTGTCCTAACGTCCCAGACGTCCCAGACGTCCCAGATCTCCCATATGTCCCTAACGTCCCAGACGTCCCAGACGTCCTAGATGTCCAATATGTCCCTAACGTGCCAGACGTCCCAGATATTCCATATGCCCTTAACGTCCCAGACGTCCTAGATGTCCAATATGTCCCTAACGTCCCAGACGTCCCAGATATTCCATATGCCCTTAACGTCCCAGACGTCCTAGATGTCGCATATGTCCCTAACGTCCTAAATGTCCCAGATGTTTCATATGTCCCTATCGTCCCAGACGTCCCAGACGTCCTAGATGTCCCATGTGTCCTAACGTCCCAGACGTCCCAGACGTCCCAGATCTTTCATATGTCCCTAACGTCCCAGACGTCCCAGACGTCCTAGATGTCCAATATGTCCCTAACGTCCCAGACGTCCCAGATATTCCATATGCATCTAACGTCCAAGACGTCCTAGATGTCCTATACGTCCCTAACGTCCCAGACATCCCAGATGTCCTATAAGTCCCTAACGTCCCAGACGTCCTAGATGTCCCATATGTCCCTAACGTCCCAGACGCCCCAGGCGTCCTGGATGTCCTACATGTCCTTAACGTCCCAGACGTCCTAGGTGTCCCATATGTCCCTAACGTCACAGACGTCTTAGATGTCCGATATGTCCCTAACGTCCCAGACGTCTTAGACGTCCTAGATGTTCAATATGTCCCTAAAGTCCCAGACGTCCTAAATGTCCCATATGTCCTTAACTTCCCAGACGTCCCAGATGTTCCACATGTCCTTAACGTCCCAGACGTCTTAGATGTCCTATATATCCCTAACGTCCCAAACGTCCCAGATCTCTCATATGTCCCTAACGTCCCAGACGTCCCAGATGTCCCATATGTCACTTATGTCCCTACCGTCCCAGACATCCTAGATGTCCCACATGTCCCTAACGTCCCAGACGTCCTAGATGTCCCATATGTCCGTAACGTCCCAGACGTCCCAGATGTCCCATATGTCAAATATGTCTCTAACGTCCCAGACATCCTAGATGTCCCACATGTCCCTAACGTCCCAGACGTCCTAGATGTTCCATATGTTCCTAACGTCCCAGACGTCCTAAAAGTCCCATATGTCTCTAACGTCCTAGACGTCCCAGATGTCCCATATGTCCCTAACGTCTCAGACGTCCCAGATGTCTCATATGTGCCTAACGTCCCAGACGTCCCAGATGTCCCATATGTCCCATATGTCCCTAACGTCCTAGACGTCATAGATGTCCCATATGTCCCTAACGTCCCAGAAGTCCCAGATATCCCATATGTCCCATATGTCTTTAACGTCCTAGACGTCCTAGATGTCCCATATGTCCCTAACGTCCTAGACGTCCCAGATGTTTCATATGTTCCTAACGTAGCAGACGTCCCAGACGTCCTAGATGTCCCATGTGTCCTAACGTCCCAGACGTCCCAGACGTCCTAGATGTCCCATATGTCCATAACGTCCCAGACGTCTTACATGTCCCATATGTCCCTAACATCTCAGACGTCCCAGACGTCCTAGATGTCTCATATGGCCCTAACGTCCTAGACGTCCCAGAAGTCCTAGATGTCCCATATGTCCCTAACGTCCCAGACGTCCTAGATTTCTTATATGTCCCTAACATCTCAGACGTCCCAGACGTCCTAGATGTCTCATATGGCCCTAACGTCCTAGACGTCCCAGAAGTCCTAGATGTCCCATATGTTCCTATCGTCCCAGACGACCTAGATGTCCCATATGTCCCAAACGTCCCAGAAGTTCCAGATGTCCCATATGTCCCATATGTCATTAACGTCCCAGACGTCCCAGACGTCCTAGATGTCCCATGTGTCCTAACGTCCCAGACGTCCTAGATGTCCCATATGTCCCTAACGTCCTAGACGTCCCAGATGTTTCATATGTCCCTATCGTCCCAGACGTCCCAGACGTCCTAGATGTCCCATGTGTCCTAACGTCCCAGACGTCCCAGACGTCCCAGATCTCCCATATGTCCCTAACGTCCCAGACGTCCCAGACGTCCTAGATGTCCCATGTGTCCTAACGTCCCAGACGTCCTAGATGTCCCATATGTCCCTAACGTCCTAGACGTCCCAGATGTTTCATACGTCCCTAACCTCCCAGACGTCCCAGACGTCCTAGATGTCCCATGTGTCCTAACGTCCCAGACGTCCCAGACGTTCCAGATCTCCCATATGTCCCTAACGTCCCAGACGTCCCAGACGTCCTAGATGTCCATTATGTCCCTAACGTCCCAGACGTCCCAGATATTCCATATGCCCTTAACGTCCCAGACGTCCTAGATGTCCAATATGTCCCTAACGTCCCAGACGTCCCAGATATTCCATATGCCCTTAACGTCCCAGACGTCCTAGATGTCCCATATGTCCCTAACGTCCTAGACGTCCCAGATGTTTCATATGTCCCTATCGTCCCAGACGTCCCAGACGTCCTAGATGTCCCATGTGTCCTAACGTCCCAGACGTCCCAGACGTCCCAGATCTCCCATATGTCCCTAACGTCCCAGACGTCCCAGACGTCCTAGATGTCCAATATGTCCCTAACGTCCCAGACGTCCCAGATATTCCATATGCATCTAACGTCCAAGACGTCCTAGATGTCCGATACGTCCCTAACGTTCCAGACATCCCAGATGTCCTATACGTCCCTAACGTCCCAGACGTCCTAGATGTCCCATATGTCCCTAACGTCCCAGACGTCCCAGGCGTCCTGGATGTCCTACATGTCCTTAACGTCCCAGACGTCCTAGGTGTCCCATATGTCCCTAACGTCCCAGACGTCTTAGATGTCCGATATGTCTCTAACGTCCCAGACGTCTTAGACGTCCTAGATGTTCAATATGTCCCTAACGTCCCAGACGTCCTAAATGTCCCATATGTCCTTAACTTCCCAGACGTCCCAAATGTCCCACATGTCCTTAACGTCCCAGACGTCTTAGATGTCCTATATATCCCTAACGTCCCAAACGTCCCAGATCTCTCATATGTCCCTAACGTCCCAGACGTCCCAGATGTCCCATATGTCACACATGTCCCTACCGTCCCAGACATCCTAGATGTCCCACATGTCCCTAACGTACCAGACGTCCTAGATGTCCCATATGTCCGTAACGTCCCAGACGTCCCAGATGTCCCATATGTCAAATATGTCTCTAACGTCCCAGACATCCTAGATGTCCCACATGTCCCTAACGTCCCAGACGTCCTAGATGTCCCATATGTTCCTAACGTCCCAGACGTCCTAAAAGTCCCATATGTCTCTAACGTCCTAGACGTCCCAGATGTCCCATATGTCCCTAACGTCTCAGACGTCCCAGATGTTTCATATGTGCCTAACGTCCCAGACGTCCCAGATGTCCCATATGTCCCATATGTCCCTAACGTCCCAGGCGTCCTAGATGTCCCACATGTCCTTAACGTCCCAGACGTCCCAGACGTCCTAGATGTCGCATATGTCACTAACGTCCCAGACGTATTAAATGTCCCATATGTCCCTAACGTTCCAGACGTCCCAGCTGTCTTGTATGTTATTAACATCCCAGACGTCCAAGACGTCCTAGATGTCCCGTATGTCCCTAACGTCCAAGACGTCCCAGACGTTTTAGATGTCCCATATATTCCTAACGTTCCAGATGTCAATGACGTCCCATATGCCCTTAACGTCTCAGTACCGCCCTGAATACCCTATATGTCCCTAACGTCCCAAACGTCCCAGATGTCTCATATGTGCTTAACGTCCCAGACGTCCCAGACGTCCTAGATGTCCCACATGTCCCTAACGTCCCAGACGTCTTAGATGTCCCATATGTCTCTAACCTCCCAGACGTCCCAGGCGTCCTAGATGTTTCACATGTCCCTAACGTCCCAGACGTCCTAGACGTCCCATATGACCCTAACGTCCCAGACGTCCCAGATGTTTCATATGTCCTTAACGTCCCAGACGTCCCAGACGTCCTAGATGTCCCATGTGTCCTAACGTCCCAGACGTCCCAGATGTCCCATATGTCCCTAAGGTCCCAGGCGTCCTAGATGTTCCATATGCCCCTAACGTCCCAGACGTCCCAGATGTCCCATATGTACCATATGTCCCTAACGTCCCAGACGTGTTAAATGTCGCATACGTCCCTAACGTCCCAGACGTCCCAGCTGTCCCGTATGTTCCTAACATAGCAGACGCCCTAGATGTCCCATATGTCCCTAACGTCCCAGACGGCCCAGATGTCCCATATTTCCTTAACGTCTTAGACGTCCTAGATACCCTATGTGTCCCTAACATTCCAGACGTCCCAGATGTTGCAGGTGTCCTTAACGTCCCAGACGTCCCAGACGTCCTAGATGTCCCATATGTCTCTAACGTCCAAGACGTCTTATATGTTTTTTATGTCCCTAACATCTCAGACGTCCCAGACGTCCCATATGTCCCATATGTCTTTAACGTCTCAGACGTCCTAGATACCCTATGTGTCCCTAACATCCCAGACGTCCCAGATGTCCCATATGTCCCTAACGTCCCAGACGTCCCAGACGTACTAGATGTGGCAGGTGTCCTTAACGTCCCAGACGTCCCAGACGTCCTAGATGTCCCATATGTTTCTAACGTCCCAGACGTCTTACATGCCCCTTATGTCCCTAACATCTCAGACGTCCCAGACGTCCTAGATGTCCGATATGTCCTTAACGTCCCAGACGTCCTAGATGTCATATATGTCCCTAACGTCCCAGACGTCCCAGACGTCGTAGATGTTCCATATGTCCGTAACCTCCCAGACGTCCTAGATGTTCCATATGTCCCTAACGACCCAGACGTTCCAGATGTCTCATATGTTCCATATGTCTCTAACTTCCCAGACGTCCTAGAATTCGCATATGTTTCTAACGTCCCAGACGTCCCATACGTCCTAGATGTCCCATATGTCCCTAACGTACCATACGTCCTAGATGTCCCATATGTCCCTAACGTCCCAGACGTCCCAGACGTCTTAAATGACCCATATGTCCCTAACGTGCCAGACGTCCTAGACGTCGTAGATGTCCCATATGTCCGTAACCTCACAGACGTCCTAGATGTCCCACATGTCCTTAACGTTTCAGACGTCTCAGATGTCCCATATGTCCTTAACGTTTCAGACGTGCCAAATGTCTCATATGTTCCATATGTCTCTAACGTTTCAGACGTCCTAGAATCCGCATATGTCCCTAACGTCCCAGACGTCCCAGACGTCTTAAATGACCCATATGTCCCTAACTTCCCAGACGTTCTAGATGTCCCATTTGTCCCTAACGTCCCAGACGTCTCAGACGTCTTAGATGTTCCATATGACCCTAACGTCCCAAACGTTCTAGATGTTCCATATGACACTAACGTCCAAGACGTCTTAGACGTCCTAGATGTCCCATATGACTCTAACGTCCCAGACGTCCTACATGACCCATATGTCCCTAACGTCACAGACGTCCCAGATGTCCCATATGTCCCTAACGTCCCAGACGTCCCAGACGTCCTAGGTGTCCAATATGTCCTTAACGTCCTAGAAGTCCTAGATGTCCCATGTGTCCCTAACGTCCCAGACGTCCCAGATGTCCCATATGTCCCTAACGTCCAAGGCGTCCTAGATGTCCCATATGTCCCCAACGTCACAGACGTCCGAGACGTTTTAAATGCCCCATATGTCCCTAACGTCCTAGATGTTCTAGTTGTCCCATATTTCCCTAACGTCCTAGACGTCCCAGAAGTCCTAGATGTCCCATATGTCCCTAACGTCCCAGACGTCCTAGATTTCTTATATGTCCCTAACGTCCCAGACGTCCCATATGTCCCTAACGTCATAGACGTCATAGATGTCCCATATGTCCCTAACGTCCCAGAAGTCCCAGATGTCCAATATGTAACATATGTCTTTAACGTCCTAGACGTCCTAGATGTCCCATATGTCCCTAACGTCCTAGACGTCCCAGATGTTTCATATGTCCCTAACGTCCCAGACGTCCCAGACGTCCTAGATGTCCCATATGTCCATAACGTCCCAGACGTCTTACTTGTCCCATATGTCCCTAACATCTCAGACGTCCCAGACGTCCTAGATGTCTCATATGGCCCTAACGTCCTAGACGTCCCAGAAGTCCTAGATGTCCCATATGTCCCTAACGTCCCAGACGTCCTAGATTTCTTATATGTCCCAACGTCCCAGACGTCCCATATGTGCCTAACGTCCCAGACGTCTTACATGTCCCATTACGTTACTAACATCTCAGACGTCCCAGACGTCCTAGATGTCTCATATGGCCCTAACGTCCTAGACGTCCCAGAAGTTCTAGATGTCCCATATGTCCCTAACGTCCCAGATGTCCTAGATGTCCCATATGTCCCAAACGTTTCAGAAGTTTCAGATGTCCCATATGTCCCATATGTCTTTAACGTCCCAGACGTCCCAGACGTCCTAGATGTCCCATGTGTCCTAACGTCCCAGACGTCCCAGACGTCCTAGATGTCCCATATGTCCCAAATGTCCCAGAAGTTTTAGATGTCCCATATGTCCCATATGTCTTTAACGTCCCAGACGTCTTAGACGTCCTAGATGTCCCATATGTCCCTTACGTCCCAGACGTCCCAGACGTCCTAGATGTCCCATGTGTCCTAACGTCCAAGACGTCCCAGACGTCCTAGATGTCCCATGTGTCCTAACGTCCCAGACGTCCTAGATGTCCCATATGCCCATAACGTCCGAGACGTTTTAAATGCCCCATATGTCCTTAACGTCCTAGACGTTCTAGTTGTCCCATATTTCCCTAACGTCATAGACGTCCCAAACGTCCTAGATGTCCCATGTGTCCCTAACGTCCCAGACGTCCTAGATTTCTTATATGTCCCTAACGTCTCAGACGTCCCATATGTCCCTAACGTCCTAGACGTCATAGATGGCCCATATGTCCCAAACGTCCCAGAAGTCCCAGATGTCCCATATGTCCCATATGTCTTTAACGTCTTAGACGTCCTAGATGTCCCATATGTCCCTAACGTAATAGACGTCTTAGATGTTTCATATGTCCCTGACGTCCCAGACGTCCCAGACGTCGTAGATGTCCCATGTGTCCTAACGTCCCAGAAGTCCCAGACTTCCTAGATGCTCCATATGTCCATAACGTCGCAGACGTCTTACATGTCCCACATGTCCCTAACATCTCAGACGTCCCAGACGTCCTAGATGTCCAATATGTCCCTAACGTCCCAGACGTCCTAGATTTCTTATATGTCACTAACGTCCCAGACGTCCCATATGTCCCTAACGTCCTAGACGTCATAGATGGCCCATATGTCCCAAACGTCCCAGAAGTCCCAGATGTCCCATATGTCCCATATGTCTTTAACGTCCTAGACGTCCTAGATGTCCCATATGTCCCTAACGTAATAGACGTCTTAGATGTTTCATATGTCCCTAACGTCCCAGACGTCCCAGACGTCCTAGATGTCCCATGTGTCCTAACGTCCCAGACGTCCCAGACGAACTAGATACTCCATATGTCCATAACGTCGCAGACGTCTTACATGTCCCACATGTCCCTAACATCTCAGACGTCCAGACGTCCTAGATGTCTCATATGGCCCTAACGTCCTAGACGTCCCAGAAGTCCTACATGTCCCATATGTCCCTAACGTCCCAGACGTCCTAGATTGCTTATATGTCCCTAACGTCCCAGACTTCCCATATGTCCCTAACTTCCTAGACGTCATAGATGTCCCAAATGTCTCAAACGTCCCAGAAGTCAGAGATGTCCCATATGTCTCATACGTCTTTAACGTCCTAGACGTCCTAGATGTCCCATATGTCCCTAACGTCCTAGACGTCCCAGATGTTTCATATGTCCCTAACGTCCTAGACGTCCCAGACGTCGTAGATGTCCCATGTGTCCTAACGTCCCAGACGTCCCAGACGTACTAGATGTCTTATGTGTCCTAACGTCCCAGACGTCCTAGATGTCCCATATGTCCCTAACGTCCCAGACGTATTAAATGTCCCATATGTCCCTAACGTCCCACACGTCCCAGCGGTGCCGTATGTTCCTAATGTCCCAGACGTCAAAGACGTCCTAGATGTCCCATATGTCCCTAACATCCCAGACGTCCTAGATGTCACATATGTCTGTAATGTCCCAGATGCCTCAGCTGTCCTTAACGTCCCAGACGTCCAAGATGTCCAATATGTCCCTAACGTCCCAGACGTCTTACATGTCCCATATGTCCCTAACATCTCAGACGTCCCAGACGTCCTAGATGTCCCATATGTCCCTAACGTCCCAGACGTCTTACATGTCCCATATGTCCCTAACAACTCAGACGTCCCAGACGTCCTAGATGTCGAATATGTCCCTAACGTCCCAGACGTCCCAGATGTGCGATATGTCCCTAACGTCCCAGACGTCCCAGATGTCCCATATGTCCCTAACGTCCAAGACGTCCCAGCTGTCCTGTATGTTCCTAACATCCCAGACGTCCAAGTCGTCCTAGATGTCCCGTATGTCCCTAACGTCCCAGAAGTCCGAGACGTTTTAGATGTCCCATTTATTCCTAACGTCCCAGACGTCCTAGATTGTCCCATATGTTCCTAACGTCCCAGACGTACATGATGTCACATATGCCCTTAACGTCTCAAACGTCCTAGATACCCTATATGTCCCTAACGTCCCAAACGTCCCAGATGTCTCATATATCCCTAACGTCCCAGACGTCCCAGAAGTCCTAGATGTCCCACATGTCACTAACGTCCCAGACGTCTTAGATGTCTCATATGTCCCTAACGTCCCAGACGTCCCAGACGTCCTAGATGTTTCATATGTCCCTAACGTCCCAGACGTCCTAGATGTCCCATATGCCCCTAACGTCCCAGACGTCCCAGATGTCCCATATGTCCCTAACGACCCAGACGTGCCAGATGTCTCATATGTGCCTAACGTCCCAGACGTCCCAGATGTCAAATGTGTCCTAACGTACCAGCCGTGCCAGATGTCCCATATGTCCCTAACGTCCCAGACGTCTTAGATGTCCCATATGCCCCTAACGTCCCAGACGTCCCAGATGTCCCATATGTCCCTAACGTCCCAGACGTGACAGATGTCCCATATGCCCCTAACGTCCCAGACGTCCCAGATGTCCCATATGTCCCTAACGTCATAAACGTGCTAGATGTCTCAGATGTCCTTAACGTCCCAGACGTCTCAGATGTCCTAGATGACCTATATGTCCCTAACGTCCCAGACGTCTTACATAACCCATATGTCCCTAACGTCCCAGACGCCCGAGACGTCTTAAATGTCCCATATGTTCCTAACGTCCCAGACGTTCTAGTTGTCCCATATTTCGCTAGCGTCCCAGACGTTTTAGTTATCCCATATTTTCCTAACGTCCGAGACGTCCCAGACGTCCTAGATGTCCCATATGTCTCTAACGTCCCAGACGTCCTAGATGTCCTATATGTCCCTAACGTCCAAGACGTCCCATAAGTCCCTAACGTCCCAGACGTTCCAGACGTCGTAGATGTCCCATATGTTCGTAACCTCCCAGACGTCCTAGATGTCCCATATGCCCCTAACGTCCCAGACGTGCTAGATGTCTCAGATGTCCTTAACGTCACAGACGTCCCAGATGTCCTAGATGTCCTATATGTCCCTAACGTCCTAGACGTCTCAGATGTCCCATATGTCCCTAACGTCCCAGACGTCCCAGATGTCCCATATGTCCTAAACGTCTCAGACGTCGTAGATACCCTATGTGTTCCTAACATCCCAGACGTCCCAGATGTCCCATAAGTCTCTAACGTCCTAGACGTCCCATACGTCTTACATGTCCCATATGTCCCTAACATCTCAGACGTCCTAGATGTCCCATATGACCCTATCGTCCCAGACGTCCCAGATGTCCCATATGTTCTAAACGTCTCAGACGTCCTAGATGTCTTATATGTCCCTAACGTCCCAGACGTCCCATATGTCCCTAACGTCTTAGACGTCATAGATGTCCCATATGACCCAAACGTCCCAGAAGTCCCAGATGTCCCATATGTCCCATATGTCCTTAACGTCCTAGACGTCCTAGATGTTCCATATGTCCCTAACGTCCCAGACGTCCCAGACGTCCTAGATGTCCTACATGTCCCTAACGTCTTAGACGTTTTAGGTGTCCCATATGTCCCTAACCTCCCAGAAGTCCCAGATGTCCCATATGTCAATAACGTCCCAGACGTCCCAGACGTCCCATATGTTCCTAACGTCCCTGACGTCCAAGATAACCCATATGTCCCATATGTCCCTAACGTACCAGACGTCCGAGAAGTCTTAAATGTCCCATATGTCCCTAAGGTCCCAGACGTCCCAGCTGTCCCGTATGTTTCTAACGTCCCAGACGTCCAAGACGTCCTAGATGTCCCATATGTCCCTAACGTCCCAAACGTCGTAGATGTCCCACATGTCCCTAACGTCCTGACGTCCCAGACGTGCTAGATGTCTCAGATGTCCTTAACCTCCCAGACGTCACAGACGTCCTAGATGTCCTATATGTCCCTAACGTTCCAGACGTCTTACATGTCCCAGTAGTCCCTAACATCTCAGACGTCCCAGACGTATTAGATGTCCCATATGTCCCTAACGTCCTAGACGTCCCATATGTCTCTAACGTCTCAGACGTCCCAGATGTCCCATATGTGCCTAACGTCCCAGACGTTCCAGATGTCCCGTACGTCCCATATGTCCCTAACGTACCAGGCGTCCTAGATGTCCCACATGTCCTGAACGTCCCAGACGTCCCAGACGTCCCATATGTCCCTAACGTCTTAGACGTCATAGATGTCCCATATGACCCAAACGTCCCAGAAGTCCCAGATGTCCCATATGTCCCATATGACCTTAACGTCCTAGACGTCCTAGATGTTCCATATGTCCCTAACGTCCCAGACGTCCCAGACGTCCTAGATGTCCTACATGTCCCTAACGTCTTAGACGTTTTAGGTGTCCCATATGTCCCTAACCTCCCAGAAGTCCCAGATGTCCCATATGTCAATAACGTCCCAGACGTCCCAGACGTCCCATATGTTCCTAACGTCCCTGACGTCCAAGATAACCCATATGTCCCATATGTCCCTAACGTACCAGACGTCCGAGAAGTCTTAAATGACCCATATGTCCCTAAGGTCCCAGACGTCCCAGCTGTCCCGTATGTTTCTAACGTCCCAGACGTCCAAGACGTCCTAGATGTCCCATATGTCCCTAACGTCCCAAACGTCGTAGATGTCCACATGTCCCTAACGTCCCTGACGTCCCAGACGTGCTAGATGTCTCAGATGTCCTTAACCTCCCAGACGTCACAGACGTCCTAGATGTCCTATATGTCCCTAACGTTCCAGACGTCTTACATGTCCCAGTAGTCCCTAACATCTCAGACGTCCCAGACGTATTAGATGTCCCATATGTCCCTAACGTCCTAGACGTCCCATATGTCTCTAACGTCTCAGACGTCCCAGATGTCCCATATGTGCCTAACGTCCCAGACGTTTTAGATGTCCCGTACGTCCATATGTCCCTAACGTACCAGGCGTCCTAGATGTCCCACATGTCCTGAACGTCCCAGACGTCCCAGACGTCCTAGATGTCCCATATGTCACTAACGTCCCAGACGTATTAAATGTCCCATATGTCCTTAACGTTCCAGACGTCCCAGCTGTCTCGTATGTTCCTACCATCCCAGACGTCCAAGACGTCCTAGATGTCCCGTATGTTAGTAACGTCCAAGACGTCCCACACGTTTTAGATGTCCCATATATTCCTAACGTCCCAGACGTCAATGATGTCCCATATGCCCTTAACGTCTCAGACGCCCTGGATACCCTATATGTCCCTAACGTCCCAAACGTCCCAGATGTCTCATATGTGCCTAACGTCCCAGACGTACCAGACGCCCTAGATGTCCCATATATCCCTAACGTCCCAGACGTCCCAGACGTCCTAGATGTCCCACATGTCCCTAACGTCCCAGACGTCTTAGATGTCCCATATGTCCCTAACCTCCCAGACGTCCCAGGCGTCCTAGATGTTTCATATGTCCCTAACGTCCCAGACGTCCTAGACGTCCCATATGTCCCTAACGTCCCAGACGTCCCAAATGTTTCATATGTCCCTAACGTCCCAGACGTCCCAGACGTCCTAGATGTCCCATGTGTCCTAACGTCCCAGACGTCCCAGATGTCCCATATGTCCCTTACGTCCCAGACGTCCTAGATGTCCCATATGCCCCTAACGTCCCAGACGTCCCAGATGTTCCATATGTCCCTAACGTCCCAGACGTGCCAGATGTCCCATATGTACCTACGTCCCAGACGTCCGAGATGTCCCATATGTACCATATGTCCCTAAAGTCCTAGGCGTCCTAGATGTCCCATATGTTCATAACGTCCCAGACGTCCCAGACGTATTAGATGTCCCATAAGTCCCTAACGTTCCAGACGTCCCAGCTGTCCCGTATGTTCCTAACGTACCAGACGTCCTAGATGTCCCATATGTCCCTAACGTCTCAGACGTCTTACATGTCCTTTATGTCCCTAACATCTCAGACGTCCCAGACGTCCTAGATGTCCCATATGTCCTTAACGTCCCAGACGTCCTAGATGTCCTATATGTCCCTAACGTCCCAGACGTCCTAGATGTCCTATATGTCCCTAACGTCCCAGACGTCCCAGACGTCGTAGATGTCCCATATGTCCGTAACCTCCCAGACGTCCTAGATGTCCCACATGTCCTTAACGTTTCAGACGTCCCAGATGTCCCATATGTCCTTAACGTCCCAGACGTCCTAGATGTCCTATATGTCCCTAACGTGCCAGACGTCCTAGACGTCGTAGATGTCCCATCTGTCCGTAACCTCCCAGACGTCCTAGATGTCCCACATGTCCTTAACGTTTCAGACGTCTCAGATGTCTCATATGTTCTTAACGTTTCAGACGTACCAAATGTCTCATATGTTCCATATGTCTCTAACGTCTCAGACGTCCTAGAATCCGTATATGTCCCTAACGTCCCAGACGTCCCAGACGTCCTAGATGTCCCACCACATGTCCCTAACGTCCCAGACGTCTTAGATGTCCCATATGTCCCTAACCTCCCAGACGTCTCAGGCGTCCTAGATGTTTCATATGTCCCTAACGTCCCAGACGTCCTAGACGTCCCATATGTCCCTAACGTCCTAGACGTCATAGATGTCCCATATGTCCCTAACGTCCCAGAAGTCCCAGATGTCCCATATGTCCCATATGTCTTTAACGTCCTAGACGTCCTAGATGGCCCATATGTCCCTAACGTCCTAGACGTCCCAGATGTTTCATATGTCCCTAACGTAGCAGACGTCCCAGACGTCCTAGATGTCCCATGTGTCCTAACGTCCCAGACGTCCCAGACGTCCTAGATGTCCCATATGTCCATAACGTCCCAGACGTCTTACATGTCCCATATGTCCCTAACATCTCAGACGTCTCAGACGTCCTAGATGTCTCATATGGCCCTAACTTCCTAGACGTCCCAGAAGTCCTAGATGTCCCATATGTCCCTAACGTCCCAGACGTCCTAGATTTCTTATATGTCCCTAACGTCCCAGACGTCCCATATGTCCCTAACGTCCCAGACGTCTTACATGTCCATATGTCCCTAACATCTCAGACGTCCCAGACGTCCTAGATGTCTCATATGGCCCTAACGTCCTAGACGTCCCAGAAGTCCTAGATGTCCCATATGTTCCTATCGTCTCAGACGTCCTAGATGTCCCATATGTCCCAAACGTCCCAGAAGTCCCAGATGTCCCATATGTCCCATATGTCATTAACGTCCCAGACATCCCAGACGTCCTAGATGTCCCATGTGTCCTAACGTCCAGACGTCCTAGATGTCCCATATGTCCCTAACGTCCTAGACGTAACAGATGTTTCATATGTCCCTAACGTCCCAGACGTCCCAGACGTCCTAGATGTCCCATGTGTCCTAACGTCCCAGACGTCCCAGACGTCCAGATCTCCCATATGTCCCTAACGGCCCAGACGTCCCAGACGTCCTAGATGTCCAATATGTCCCTAACGTCCCAGATGTTCCAGATATTCCATATGCCTTAACGTCCAAGACGTCCTAGATGTCCTATACGTCCCTAACGTCCCAGACACCCCAGTGACCTATACGTCCCTAACGTCCCAGACGTCCTAGATGTACTATATGTCTCTAACGTCCTAGATCTCCCATTCGTCCAAACGTCCCAGACGTCCAGACGTCCTAAATGTCCAATATGTCCCTAACGTCCCAGACGTCCCAGATATTCCATATCTATCTAACGTCCAAGACGTCCTAGATGTCCTATACGTCCCTAACGTCCCAGACATCCCAGATGTCCTATACGTCCCCTAACGTCCCAGACGTCCTAGATGTCCCATATGTCCCTAACGTCCCAGACGTCCCAGGCGTCCTGGATGTCCTACATGTCCTTAACGTCCCAGACGTCCTAGGTGTCCCATATGTCTCTAACGTCCCAGACGTTTAAGATGTCCGATATGTCCCTAACGTCCCAGACGTCTTAGACGTCCTAGATGTTCCATATGTCCCTAACGTCCCAGACGTCCTAAATGTCCCATATGTCCTTAACTTCCCAGACGTCCCAGATGTCCCACGTGTCTTTAACGTCCCAGACGTCTTAGATGTCCTATATATCCCTAACGTCCCAGACCGTCCCAGATCTCCCATATGTCCCTAACGTTCCAGACGTCCCAGATGTCCCATATGTCACATATGTCCTAACCGTCCCAGACATCCTAGATGTCCCACATGTCCCTAACGTCCCAGACGTCCTAGATGTCCCATATGTCCTTAACGTCCCAGACGTCCCAGATGTCCCATATGTCAAATATGTCTCTAACGTCCCAGGACATCCTAGATGTCCCACATGTCCCTAACGTCCCAGACGTCCTAGATGTCCCATATGTCCTAACGTTCCAGACGTCCTAAAAAGTCCCATATGTCTCTAACGTCCTAGACGTTCCAGATGTCCCATATGTCCCTAACGTCTCAGACGTCCCAGATGTCCCATATGTGCCTAACGTCCCAGACGTTCCAGATGTCCCATATGTCCCATATGTCCCTAACGTCCCAGGCGTCCCAGATGTCCCACATGTCCTTAACGTCCCAGACGTCCCAGACATCCTAGATGTCGCATATGTCACTAACGTCCCAGACGTATTAAATGTCCCATATGTCCCTAACGTTCCAGACGTCCCAGCTGTCTCGTATGTTCCTAACATCCCAGACGTCAAGACGTCCTAGATGTCCCGTATGTCCCTAACGTCCAAGACGTCCAAGACGTTTTAGATGTCCCATATATTCCTAACGTTCCAAATGTCAATGATGTCCCTTATGCCCTTAACGTCTCAGTCGCCCTGGATACCCTATATGTCCTTAACGTCCCAAACGTCCCAGATATCTCATATGTGCTTAACGTCCCAGACGTCCCAGACGTCCTAGATGTCCCACATGTCCCTAACGTCCCAGACGTCTTAGATGTCCCATATGTCTCTAACCCTCCCAGACGTCCCAAGCGTCCTAGATGATTCACATGTCCCTAACGTCCCAGACGTCCTAGACGTCCCATATGTCCCTAACGTCCCAGACGTCCCAGATGTTTCATATGTCCTTAACGTCCCAGACGTCCCAGACGTCCTAGATGTCCCATGTGTCCTAACCAAGTCGGTGTGTGTTGATGTGGTGACAGTGTCTGCTTCGCTCTCTAATTTTGACACAAATTCGCTGGTAAGGCTTGGCTGTAAAACCTAAAATTTTCACGGCTTTCACCTGAACCATGCCGCTATCAAAGTGTTACATTTGCAACAAAGAAGCAAACTCCGATAAAGAAATAACGTGCGATAACTGCGATCGTGTTATTCACTCAACCTGTTCAGGAGTCTCGCGAATTGAAGCTCATGTCTGTTGGCTAGAGATAGGCGCATCAGGTACGAATGCGATAAATGCAACTCAGGTCAAGACCCTCTGATAATGCTACAGGTGATCAGTTCGATGCCCTTAAAATTTATATTTCCCAACAAATTGAATCACTAAAAAGTCAATTTGAGGTTCAACTAAAGGATCTCGAATCTAAATTAGAAAACTGTAAACAAGAACCCAGCTGTCTCCTTTGGTGCTCGAAACTGTAACACAAGAAGCTGTAGAGCGTATAATAGATCTAAGAATCTTATCATCCATGGTCTAGCCGAAAATACCGAGAACGATTCTGATAAAATTTGTGAGATATTTCATTCCATAAACTGCAACACCGACACCTCGTTTATTTGCCAAACGCATAGAAAGCCGAATAATAATAAGCCGCGTATTATTAAAGTTATCTTTACGGATTCGGATGCAGCTAAAAAGGTGTTAAAAGCTAAAAATAATCTGCGAAGTACCGGTTTCTCGAATATCAAAATAACGAACAATAGCACCCAATGCAAATTCAAAACTTGAATAATTTGCGAGCCGAACTAAAACGCCGTATCGATGGAGGGAAATGGATTAACCATTAAATATGTTAGCGGAGTTCCACAAATAATTGAAGATAAAGCAAAAAACTAACCACCCTGCACAGATACTCTGAGCTTTCGGAAAATGTCAGTTTCTTTCATTCTAAACCAACAAACCTTGCTATCTGCCATATAAATATGCAATCGCTCAATTCCACGTTTGATCTATTTTACGACTTTATGATAAATAAAAACTTCGACATAATCGCTGTATCTGAGACCTGGCTATATCCAGATTACCCATCTTCGTTTATACAATTGCCTAACTACGACTTAATTAGATTTGACAGACCCTAATGCGCGCGGCGGCGGTCTATGTATCTATATAAAAAGCCACCTAAAATATGCTGCAATCGATACAAGTTACGTTTCCATGATGACTTAGAACAACTCTGGATTTTTATAAAGTTGGGAAAATGTAAATTGGCATTTGGAGTCATCTACAGGCCCCCCAAAAAACCATTTCCGTTTAATGAACTTGAACTAGTTCTTGCTAATGTGACTCTTGAAGCCGAAGACTTAATACTCGTAGGCGATGCAAATATAGACTTTTTAGAATACAAAAATACGTTAAGAGTTTTCAAAGCTATGCTGGACATGTTCGATTTAAAACAGATAATAACTGAGCCTACCCGTGTTACACCTACATCATCTACTCTATTAGATATTATTTGCATAAAAAAGCAGAAGAACCCTCTGAACATTGGTGTTTTCGACGTCCCTCACCTGTCAGATCATCGATTGACTTCAACTAATTTGAATTTTGAAGTTCCTAAATCGATCCCGCAACTGCTAACCTTTCGTGATTATAAGAATTTCGATCTAGAAGATTTCAATCAAGATGCTTCTTTAATTGCCTGGGATCATATACTTAATGTGGACGACATTAATCAGAGTGTTTCTCTCTTTAACGAAGCAGTTACTTTTCTATTCGATCTACATGCGCCTATTCGCACCGTCGTTGCCAGGAAACCTCATTGTCCGTACATAACTCAGACTATTAAGACAATTATTAAACTGAAGAAGCGGTATTACAGAAAATATCGCAAATCAGGTCTCGATCGCGATAAGCGCCTATACATGGACATTCGTAACTATCTTTCGTTTGCAATAAAACAAGAGAAAAAGGCATATATAAACAAACAATTGAATATTCACAAAAACGACCCAAAACGTATATGGAAAGAATTATCCAATTGGAATATTCACAAAAAACCTGTAAATCAAATAGATACAAGTTTACTTGATCCAAACAGATTAAACAATTACTTTGCTAATATAGCCAAGAAGTCTACAGTCAGTGATGATACAATTGCCGAATTCCTAAGCAGTTCCAAACTTGAAGTAGCAGATCACCTTCATTTTCAAGAAGTGACGTGCGAAGAAGTTGAACGAGTTTTGCATCAATGTAAATCATTTGCTTTTGGTCCAGATCATTTAAACTTGAAAATGTTATTATTGGTGTTCCCTTTCTGCAAAAATGCACTTACATACATAGTCAACTGCTCTCTTACAACTGGTATTGTTCCATCTTTATGGAAAAAATCGTACTTAATTCCGCTAGCCAAAATACCTAAGGCAACCGACGTGTCCCATTTAAGGCCTATTAGCATATTACCTGCTGCATCTAAGATAATAGAGAAAATCGTCTGCAACCAGTTACTAACTCACATGAATAATCACAATATTCTTCCTTTAGTGCAATCGGGATTCCGAAAACACCATAGCACTTGTACCGCCCTCCTAAGGATTACAAACGATTTAGGAAGAGCTATTGACCAATCAAAAGTTACGTTGCTTGTCTTGCTAGATTACAGCAAGGCATTCGACACTATTAATCACAACTTGCTTTTAGCTAAACTTCGGTATTATGGCTGCGATGATACTGTATGTGAGTGGATATCAAACTATCTTTCTGGGCGTACTCAACAAGTTAAAATTCAAAATGATCTATCCGTAGAGCTGAATGTTACCCAAGGAGTACCACAAGGTAGTATTCTTGGTCCTATCCTTTTTACATTATTTACTGCCGATCTCCCTGAACATTTAACTGCCAGCTGCAATATACATCTATATGCGGATGATACGCAATTATATCTTTCCCAGGATCCATCTCAAATTAACTACGCTGCGAAAATTATCAACCAGAATTTAGCTACCATCTCCGTGTGGTCGAAGAACAATGGTTTAACTATTAACCCATCGAAATCTGTGGTTATGTGCGTTGGTTCACCCATAATGCGATATAGGGCTCTCTCTTATTTTAACACTAATATTGTGATTGGTGATAGTGTTATAATGTTCTCCGAATGTGTAAAAAACCTTGGTGTGTGGCTCGATTGCAATTTAAATTTCGAATCGCATATAACGAAGAAATGCAAATCGTGTTTTGCGAAACTGTCTTCAATGTATAAATTTAAAAGTGTTCTGCCATCTGATGTTAAATGGCGCATTGTCAATAGCTTAATTATTAGCCAACTGGATTATTGTAGTCAGGTGTATTACAACTTTTTAACTCAGCAATATAAAAATAAACTTCAGCTTTTGCAAAACTGCTGTTTGCGTTATTCATTTAACATAAATCGTAGAGAACATGTTACACCTTATTACAATGATTTGAAAATACTCAAGGTTGAAAATCGTTTTTCCGTATATTACTGTACCCTCATATATCACGTTTTAATTTATGAAGTACCTAACTATTTGTATTCTCTTTTAAATCAGAGAATGGTTTACCACAATTTAAATCTGAGAAATAGGGAAGAGTTCGCTATACCATCTCACAACACAGCCAAATTCGAAGGCTGCTTTGAAATAATAGCACCCAGTTTGATAAATGGTATACACGAATTATTCCTTATCAGTGCGAACTCTCAAGTGTTTAAATTAAATTGTAAATCAAAATTTTATGATAATCAATCTAGACAGTAATTGTTATTGTTACCTCCTTTAGCACATGTTATAACGTACTACTGTTTTAGTTTAGATATCTACCCCACTTCATTCTTATTCATTTTATACACTTATCTACATTGTTATTGTTTTCATTTTTGATATTTTTGATATATTGTATGTACACATATATATTTTTGTTTTCGTTTATATTGCAGGCGGAGTTGAAAAACGGCTATGCTGATACCCCGCCTTTTGAGAATGATGTACAAAAAATTCTCAATAAACTTTATTTATTATTATTATTATTATTAACGTCCCAGACGTCCTAGACGTCACATAGGTCCCTAACGTCCCAGACGTCCCAGACGCCCTAGATGTCCCATATATGCCTAACGTCCCAGACGTCCCAGACGTCCTAAATGTCCCACATGTCCCTAACGTCCCAGACGTCTTAGATGTCCAATATGTCCCTAACGTCCCAGACGTCCAAGACGTCCTAGATGTCCCATATGTCCCTAACGTACCAGACGTCCTAGATGTCCCACATGACCCTAACGTCCCAGACGTCCCAGATGTGCTAGTTGTCTCAGATGTCCTTAACGTCCCAGACGTCCCAGACGTCCTAGATGTCCCAGATGTCCCATATGTTACTAACGTCCCAGACGTCCTAGATGTCCCATATGCCCCTAACGTCCCAGACGTCCCAGATGTCCCATATGTCCCATATGTCCCTAACGTCCCTGACGTCCTAGATGCCCTATATGTCCCTAACGTCCCAGACGTCCCAGATGTCTCATATGTCCCTAACGTCCCAGACGTCCCAGATGTCCCATATGTGCCTAACGTCCCAGACGTCCCAGATGTCCCATATGCCCCACATGTTTCTACCGTCCCACGCGTCCTATATGTCCCATATGTGATTAACGTCCCAGACGTCCCAGACGTCCTAGATGTCCCACATGTTTCTAACGTCCCAGACGTATTAAATGTCCCATATGTCCCTAACGTTCCAGACGTCCCAGCTGTCCCGTATGTTCCTAACGTCCCAGACGTCCCAGACGTTTTAGATGTCCTATATATTCCTAACCTCCCAGACGTCCTAGGTGTCTTATATGTCCCTAACGTCCCAGACGTCCATGATGTCCCATATGCCCTTAACGTCTCAGACGCCCTAGATACCCTATATGTCCCTAACGTCCCAAACGTCCCAGATGTCTCATTTGTCCCAAACGTACCAGACGTCCCAGACGCCCTAGATGTCCCATATATCCCTAACTTCCCAGACGTCCCAGATGTCCCATATGTCCCATATGTCCCTAACGTCCCAGGCGTCCTAGATGTTCCATATGTCCCTAACGTCTCAGACGTCTTACATGTCCCATATGTCCCTAACATCTCAGACGTCCCAGACGTCCTAGATGTCCCATATGTCCCTAACGTCCCAGATGTCCCAGATGTCCCATATGTCCCTAACGTCCCAGACGTCTTAGATGTCCTATATGTCCCTAACGTCCCAGACGTCCTAGATGTTCCATATGCCCCTAACGTCCCAGACGTCCCAGATGTCCCATATGTCCCTAACGTCCCAGACGTCCTGGATGTTTTATATATCCCTAACGTCCCAGTCGTCCTAGATGTCCCATATGTCCCTAACGTTTTAGGCGTCCTAGATGTCCCATATGTCCTTAACGTCCCAGACGTCCCAGACGTCCCAGATGTCTTATATGTCCCATATGTCCCTAACGTCCCAGACGTATTAAATGTCCCATATGTCCCTAACGTCCCAGACGTCTCAGCTGTCCCGTATGTTCCTAACGTCCCAGACGTCCTAGATGTCCCACATGTCCCTAACGTCTCAGACGTCCCAGACGTGCTAGATGTCTCATAGGTCCCTAACGTCCCAGACGTCCTAGATGTCCCATATGTCCTTAACGTCCCAGACGTCCCAGACGTCCTAGATGTCCCATATGTCCCTAACGTCCCAGACGTATTAAATGTCCCATATGTCCCTAACGTCCCAGACGTCCCAGATGTCCCATATGTCCCTAACTTCCCAGACGTCCCAGAGGTCCCATATGTCCCTAACTTTCCAGACGTCCTAGATGCCCCATATGTCCCATATGTCCTTAACGCCCAGACGTCCTAGATGTTCTATATGTCCCTAACGTCCCAGAGGTCCTTGATGGCTTATATATCCCTAACGTCCCAGACGTCCCAGATGTCCCATATGTCCCTAACTTCCCAGACGTCCCAGAGGTCCCATATGTCCCTAACTTCCCAGACGTCATAGATGTCCTAGATGACCCTAACGTCCAAGACGTCCCAGATGTCCCATATGTCCCTAACGTCCCAGACGTCCTAGATGTCCTATATGTCCCTAACGTCCCAGAAGTCCCAGATGTCCCGTATGTCCCTAACGTCCCAGACGTCCTAGATGTCCCATATGTCCCTAACGTCCCAGGCGTCCTAGATGTCCCACATGTCCCTAACGTCCCAGACGTCCTAGATGTCCCATATGTCCCTTACGTCCCAGTCGTCCATGTCCCATATGTCACTAACGCCCCAGACGTCCTAGATGTCCCATATGCCCCTAACGTCCCAGACGTCCCATATGTCCCTAACGTCCAGACGTCCTAGATGTCCTTAACGTCCCAGATGTCCCACATGTCCCATATGTCCCTTACGTCCCAGACATTCCAGATGTCCAATATGTCCCTGACGTCCCAGACGTACTAGATGTCCTACATGTCCCTAACGTCCCAGACGTCCTAGATGTCCCATATGTCCTTAACGTCTCAGACGTCTTACATGTCCCATATGTTCCTAACATCTCAGACGTCCCAGACGTCCTAGATGTCCCATTTGTCCTTAACGTCCCAGACGTCCCAGACGTCCCAGATGTCTTATATGTCCCATATGTCCCTAACGTCCCAGACGTATTAAATGTCCCATATGTCCCTAACGTCCCAGACGTCTCAGCTGTCCCGTATGTTCCATACGTCCCAGGCGTCCAAGACGTCCTAGTTGTCTCATATGTCCATAACGTCCCAGACGTCCTAGATGTCCCACATGTCCCTAACGTCGCAGACGTCCCAGACGTGCTAGATGTCTCATATGTCCCTAACGTCCCAGACGTCCTAGATGTCCCATATGTCCTTAACGTCCCAGACGTATTAAATGTCCCATATGTCCCTAACGTCCCAGACGTCCAAGACGTCCTAGATGTCCCATATGTCCCTAACGTCCCAGACGTACTAAATGTCCCATATGTCCCTAACGTCCCAGACGTCCCAGCTGTACCGTATGTTCCTAACGTCCCAGGCGTCCTAGATGTCCCATATGTCCTTAACGTCCCAGACGTCCTAGATGTCCCATATGTCCCTAACGTCCCAGACGTCCCAGACGTCCTAAATGTCCCACATGTCCCTAACGTCCCAGACGTCTTAGATCTCCAATATGTCCCTAACGTCCCAGACGTCCAAGACGTCCCAGACGCCCTAGATGTCCCATATATACCTAACGTCCCAGACGTCCCAGACGTCCTAAATGTCCCACATGTCCCTAACGTCCCAGACGTCTTAGATGTCCAATATGTCCCTAACGTCCCAGACGTCCAAGACGTCCTAGATGTCTCATATGTCCCTAACGTCCCAGACGTCGTAGATGTCCCATATGCCATTAACGTCCCAGACGTCCCTAATGTTTCATATGTCCCTAACGTCCCAGACGTCCCAGTCGTCCTAGATGTCCTATGTGTCCTAAGGTCCCAGACGTCCTAGATGTCTCATAGGTTCTTAACGTCTCAGACGTCCTAGATGTTTCATATGTCATTAACGTCCCATACATCCCAGATGTTTCATATGTCCCTAACGTCCCAGACGTCCCAGACGTCCTAGATGTATTATGTGTCCTATGTGTCCTAACGTCCCAGACGTCCTAGACGTCACATAGGTCCCTAACGTCCCAGACGTCCCAGACGCCCTAGATGTCCCATATATACCTAACGTCCCAGACGTCCCAGACGTATTAAATGTCCCATATGTCCCTAACGTCCCAGACGTCCCAGCTGTCCCGTATGTTCCTAACGTCCCAGGCGTCCTAGATGTCCCATATGTCCTTAACGTCCCAGACGTCCTAGATGTCCTATATGTCACTAACGTCCCAGACGTCCCAGACGTCCTAAATGTCCCACATGTCCCTAACGTCCCAGACGTCTTAGATCTCCAATATGTCCCTAACGTCCCAGACGTCCAAGACGTCCCAGACGCCCTAGATGTCCCATATATACCTAACGTCCCAGACGTCCTAAATGTCCCACATGTCCCTAATGTCCCAGACGTCTTAGATGTCCAATATGTCCCTAACGTCCCAGACGTCCTAGATGTCTCATATGTCCCTAACGTCCCAGACGTCGTAGATGTCCCATATGCCATTAACGTCCCAGACGTCCCTAATGTTTCATATGTCCCTAACGTCCCAGACGTCCCAGTCGTCCTAGATGTCCTATGTGTCCTAACGTCCCAGACGTCTTAGATGTCTCATAGGTTCTTAACGTCTCAGACGTCCTAGATGTCCCATATGTCATTAACGTCCCAGACGTCGCAGATGTTTCATATGTCCTTAACGTCCCAGACGTCCCAGACGTCCTAGATGTATTATGTGTCCTATGTGTCCTAACGTCCCAGACGTCCTAGACGTCACATAGGTCCCTAACGTCCCAGACGTCCCAGACGCCCTAGATGTCCCATATATACCTAACGTCCCAGACGTCCCAGACGTCCTAAATGTCCCACATGTCCCTAACGTCCCAGACGTCTTAGATGTCCAATATGTCCCTAACGTCCCAGACGTCCAAGACGTCCTAGATGTCCCATATGTCCCTAACGTACCAGACGTCCTAGATGTCCCACATGACCCTAACGTCCCAGACGTCCCAGATGTGCTAGTTGTCTCAGATGTCCTTAACGTCCCAGACGTCCCAGACGTCCTAGATGTCCCAGATGTCCCATATGTTACTAACGTCCCAGACGTCCTAGATGTCCCATATGCCCCTAACGTCCCAGACGTCCCAGATGTCCCATATGTCCCATATGTCCCTAACGTCCCTGACGTCCTAGATGCCCTATATGTCCCTAACGTCCCAGACGTCCCAGATGTCTCATATGTCCCTAACGTCCCAGACGTCCCAGATGTCCCATATGTGCCTAACGTCCCAGACGTCCCAGATGTCCCATATGCCCCACATTTTTCTACCGTCCCACGCGTCCTATATGTCCCATATGTCATTAACGTCCCAGACGTCCCAGACGTCCTAGATGTCTCACATGTTTCTAACGTCCCAGACGTATTAAATGTCCCATTTGTCCCTAACGTTCCAGACGTCCCAGCTGTCCCGTATGTTCCTAACGTCCCAGACGTCCCAGACGTTTTAGATGTCCTATATATTCCTAACCTCCCAGACGTCCTAGGTGTCTTATATGTCCCTAACGTCCCAGACGTCCATGATGTCCCATATGCCCTTAACGTCTCAGACGCCCTAGATACCCTATATGTCCCTAACGTCCCAAACGTCCCAGATGTCTCATTTGTCCCAAACGTACCAGACGTCCCAGACGCCCTAGATGTCCCATATATCCCTAACTTCCCAGACGTCCCAGATGTCCCATATGTCCCATATGTCCCTAACGTCCCAGGCGTCCTAGATGTCCCATATGTCCCTAACGTCTCAGACGTCTTACATGTCCCATATGTCCCTAACATCTCAGACGCCCCAGACGTCCTAGATGTCCCATATGTCCCTAACGTCCCAGATGTCCCAGATGTCCCATATGTCCCTAACGTCCCAGACGTCTTAGATGTCCTATATGTCCCTAACGTCCCAGACGTCCTAGATGTTCCATATGCCCCTAACGTCCCAGAGGTCCCAGATGTCCCATATGTCCCTAACGTCCCAGACGTCCTGGATGTTCTATATATCCCTAACGTCCCAGTCGTCCCAGATTTTCCATATGACCCTAACGTCCCAGACGTCCTAGATGTCCCATATGCCCCTAACGTCCCAGACGTCCTAGATGTCCCATATGTCCCTAACGTTTTAGGCGTCCTAGATGTCCCATATGTCCTTAACGTCCCAGACGTCCCAGACGTCCCAGATGTCTTATATGTCCCATATGTCCCTAACGTCCCAGACGTATTAAATGTCCCATATGTCCCTAACGTCCCAGACGTCTCAGCTGTCCCGTATGTTCCTAACGTCCCAGACGTCCTAGATGTCCCACATGTCCCTAACGTCTCAGACGTCCCAGACGTGCTAGATGTCTCATAGGTCCCTAACGTCCCAGACGTCCTAGATGTCCCATATGTCCTTAACGTCCCAGACGTCCCAGACGTCCTAGATGTCCCATATGTCCCTAACGTCCCAGACGTATTAAATGTCCCATATGTCCCTAACGTCCCAGACGTCCCAGATGTCCCATATGTCCCTAACTTCCCAGACGTCCCAGAGGTCCCATATGTCCCTAACTTTCCAGACGTCCTAGATGCCCCATATGTCCCATATGTCCTTAACGCCCAGACGTCCTAGATGTTCTATATGTCCCTAACGTCCCAGAGGTCCTTGATGGCTTATATGTCCCTAACGTCCCAGACGTCCCAGATGTCCCATATGTCCCTAACTTCCCAGACGTCCCAGAGGTCCCATATGTCCCTAACTTCCCAGACGTCATAGATGTCCTAGATGACCCTAACGTCCCAGACGTCCCAGATGTCCCATATGTCCCTAACGTCCCAGACGTCCTAGATGTCCTATATGTCCCTAACGTCCCAGACGTCCCAGATGTCCCGTATGTCCCTAACGTCCCAGACGTCCTAGATGTCCCATATGTCCCTAACGTCCCAGGCGTCCTAGATGTCCCACATGTCCCTAACGTCCCAGACGTCCTAGATGTCCCATATGTCCCTTACGTCCCAGTCGTCCATGTCCCATATGTCTCTAACGCCCCAGACGTCCTAGATGTCCCATATGCCCCTAACGTCCCAGACGTCCCATATGTCCCTAACGTCCAGACGTCCTAGATGTCCTTAACGTCCCAGATGTCCTACATGTCCCATATGTCCCTTACGTCCCAGACATCCCAGATGTCCCATATGTCCCTGACGTCCCAGACGTACTAGCTGTCCTACATGTCCCTAACGTCCCAGACGTCCCAGACGTGCTAGTTGTCTCAGATGTCCTTAACGTCCCAGACGCCCAGACGTCCTAGATGTCCTAGATGTCCCATATGTTACTAACGTCCCAGACGTCCTAGATGGCTCATATTCCCTTAACGTCCCAGACGTCCCAGATGTCCCATATGTCCCATATGGTCCTAACGTCCCTGACGTCCTAGATGTCCTATATGTCCTTAACGTCCCAGATGTCCCAGATATCCCATATGTCCGTTACGTCCCAGACGTCCCAGATGTCCCATATGTCCCTAACGTCCCAGACGTCCCAGATGTCCCATATGTGCCTAACGTCCCAGACGTCCCAGATGTCCCATATGTCCCATATGTCCCTAACGTCCCAGGCGTCCTAGATGTCCCATATGTCCTTAACGTCCCAAACGTCCCAGACGTCCTAGATGTCCCATATGTCCCTAACGTCCCAGACGTTTTAAATGTCCCACATGTCCCTAACGTCCCAGACGTCCCAGCTGTCCCGTATGTTCCTAACGTCCCAGACTTCCAAGACGTCCTAGATGTCCCATATGTCCCTAACATCCCAGACGTCCTAGATGTTCCACATGTCCCTAACGTCCCAGACGTCTCGGACGTGCTAGTTGTCTCAGATGTCCTTAACGCCCCAGACGTCCCAGACGTCCTAGATGTCCCAGATGTCCCATATGTTACTAACGTCCCAGACGTCCTAGATGTCCCATATGCCCCTAACGTCCCAGACGTCCCAGATGTCCCATATGTCCCATATGTCCCTAACGTCCCAGACGTCCTAGATGTCCCACATGTCCCTAACGTCCCAGACGTGCTAGTTGTCTCAGATATCCTTAACGTCCCAGACGTCCCAGACGTCCTAGATGTCCCGAATGTCCCATATGTTACTAACGTCCCAGACGTCCTAGATGTCCCATATGCCTCTAACGTCCCAGACGTCGCAGATGTCCCATATGTCCCTAACGTCCCTGACGTCCCAGATGTCTCATATGTCCCTAACGTCCCAGACGTCCCAGATGTCCCATATGTGCCTAACGTCCCAGACGTCCCAGATGTCCCATATGTTACATATGTCCCTAACGTCCCAGGCGTCCTAGATGTCCCATATGTCCTTAACGTCCCAGACGTCCTAGATGTCCCATATGTCATTAACGTCCCAGACGTCCCAGACGTCCTAAATGTCCCACATGTCCCTAACGTCCCAGACGTCTTAGATGTCCAATATGCCATTAACGTCCCAGACGTCCCTAATGTTTCATATGTCCCTAACGTCCCAGACGTCCAACACGTCCTAGATGTCTCATATGTCCCTAACGTCCCAGACGTCGTAGATGTCCCATATGCCATTAACGTCCCAGACGTCCCTAATGTTTCATATGTCCCTAACGTCCCAGACGTCCCAGACGTCCTAGATGTCCTATGTGTCCTAGCGTCCCCGACGTCCTAGATGTCTCATAGGTTCCTAACGTCTCAGACGCCCTAGATGTCCCATATGTCATTAACGTCCCAGACGTCCCAGATGTTTCATATGTCCCTAACGTCCCACACGTCCCAGACGTCCTAGATGTCGTATGTGTCCTATGTGTCCCAACGTCCCAGACGTCCTAGATGTCACATAGGTCCCTAACGTCCCAGACGTCCCAGACGCCCTAGATGTCCCATATATACCTAACGTCCCAGACGTCCCAGACGTCCTAAATGTCCCACATGTCCCTAACGTCCCAGACGTCTTAGATGTCCAATATGTCCCTAACGTCCCAGACGTCCAAGACGTCCTAGATGTCCCATATGTCCCTAACGTACCAGACGTCCTAGATGTCCCACATGACCCTAACGTCCCAGACGTCTCAGATGTGCTAGTTGTCTCAGATGTCCTTAACGTCCCAGACGTCCTAGATGTCCCAGATGTCCCATATGTTCCTAACGTCCCAGACGTATTAAATGTCCCATATGTCCCTAACGTTCCAGACGTCCCAGCTGTCCCGTATGTTCCTAACGTCCCAGACGTCCCAGACGTTTTAGATGTCCTATATATTCCTAACCTCCCAGACGTCCTAGGTGTCTTATATGTTCCTAACGTCCCAGACGTATTAAATGTCCCATATGCCCTTACCGTCTCAGACGCCCTAGATACCCTATCTGTCCCTAACGTCCCAAACGTCCCAGATGTCTCATTTGTCCCAAACGTACCAGACGTCCCAGACGCCCTAGATGTCCCATATATCCCTAACTTCCCAGACGTCCCAGATGTCTCATATGTCCCATATGTCTCTAACGTCCCAGACGTCCTAGATGTCCCATATGTCCCTAACGTCTCAGACGTCTTACATGTCCCATATGTCCCTAACATCTCAGATGTCCCAGATGTCCCATATGTCCCTAACGTCCCAGACGTCTTAGATGTCCTATATGTCCCTAACGTCCCAGACGTCCTAGATGTCCCATATGCCCCTAACGTCCCAGACGTCCCAGTTGTTCCATATGTCCCATATGTCCCTAACGTCCCAGACGTCCTGGATGTCCTATATATCCCTAACGTCCCAGTCGTCCCAGATGTCCCATATGTCTTTAACGTCCCAGACGTCCTAGATGTCCCATATGTCCCTAACGTCTTAGGCGTCCTAGATGTCCCATTTGTCCTTAACGTCTCAGACGTCCCAGACGTCCCAGATGTCTTATATGTCCCATATGTCCCTAACGTCCCAGACGTATTAAATGGCCCATATGTCCCTAACGTCCCAGACGTCTCAGCTGTCCCGTATGTTCCTAACGTCCCAGGCGTCCAAGACGTCCTAGATGTCTCATATGTCCCTAACGTCCCAGACGTCCTAGATGTCCCACATGTCCCTAACGTCCCAGACGTCCCAGACGTGCTAGATGTCTCATATGTCCCTAACGTCCTAGACGTCCTAGATGTCCCATATGTCCTTAACGTCCCAGACGTATTAAATGTCCCATATGTCCCTAACGTCCCAGACGTCCAAGACGTCCTAGATGTCCCATATGTCCCTTACGTCCCAGACGTATTAAATGTCCCATATGTCCCTAACGTCCCAGACGTCCCAGCTGTCCCGTATGTTCCTAACGTCCCAGGCGTCCTAGATGTCCCATATGTCCTTAACGTCCCAGACGTCCTAGATGTCACATATGTCCCTAACGTCCCAGACGTCCCAGACGTCCTAAATGTCTCACATGTCCCTAATGTCCCAGACCTCTTAGATCTCCAATATGTCCCTAACGTCCCAGACGTCCAAGACGTGCCAGACGCCCTAGATGTCCCATATATACCTAACGTCCCAGACGTCCCAGACGTCCTAAATGTCCCACATGTCCCTAACGTCCCAGACGTCTAAGATGTCCAATATGTCCCTAACGTCCCAGACGTCCAAGACGTCCTAGATGTCTCATATGTCCCTAACGTCCCTAACGTCCCAGACGTCCTAGATGTCCCACATGTCCTTAACGTCCCAGACGTCTCGGACGTGCTAGTTGTCTCAGATGTCCTTAACGTCCCAGACGTCCCAGATGTCCCAGACGTCCTAGATGTCCCAGATGTCCCATATGTTACTAACGTCCCAGACGTCCTAGATGTCTCATATGCCCCTAACGTCCCAGACGTCCCAGATGTCCCATATGTCCCATATGTCCCTAACGTCCCAGACGTCCTAGATGTCCCACATGTCCCTAACGTCCCAGACGTCCCAGACGTGCTAGTTGTCTCAGGTGTCCTTAACGTCCCAGACGTCCCAGACGTCCTAGATGTCCCAAATGTCCCATATGTTACTAACGTCCCAGACGTCCTAGATGTCCCATATGCCCCTAACGTCCCAGACGTCCCAGATGTCCCATATGTCCCTAACGTCCCTGACGTCCCAGATGTCTCATATGTCCCTAACGTCCCAGACGTCCCAGATGTCCCATATGTGCCTAACGTCCCAGACGTCCCAGATGTCCCATATGTTACATATGTCCCTAACGTCCCAGGCATCCTAGATGCCCCATATGTCCTTAACGTCCCAGACGTCCTAGATGTCCCATATGACATTAACGTCCCAGACGTCCCAGACGTCCTAAATGTCCCACATGTCCCTAACGTCCCAGACGTCTTAGATCTCCAATATGTCCCTAACGTCCCAGACGTCCAAAACGTCCCTGACGCCCTAGATGTCCCATATATACCTAACGTCCCAGACGTCCCAGACGTCCTAAATGTCCCACATGTCTCTAACGTCCCAGACGTCTTAGATGTCTAATATGTCCCTAATGTCCCAGATGTCCAAGACGTCCTAGATGTCTCATACGTCCCTAACGTCCCAGACGTCGTAGATGTCCCATATGCCATTAACGTCCCAGACGTCCCTAATGTTTCATATGTCTCTAACGTCCCAGACGTCCCAGACGTCCTAGATGTCCTATGTGTCCTAACGTACCAGACGTCCTAGATGTCTCATACGTTCCTAACGTCTCAGACGCCCTGGATGTCCCATATGTCATTAACGTCCCAGACGTCCCAGATGTTTCATATGTCCCTAACGTCCCACACGTCCCAGACGTCCTAGATGTCCTATGTGTCCTATGTGTCCTAACGTCCCAGACGTCCTAGATGTCACATAGGTCCCTAACGTCCCAGACGTCCCAGACGCCCTAGATGTCCCATATATACCTAACGTCCCAGACGTCCTAAATGTCCCACATGTCCCTAACGTCCCAGACGTCTTAGATGTCCAATATGTCCCTAACGTCCCAGACGTCCAAGACGTCCTAGATTTCCCATATGTCCCTAACGTACCAGACGTCCTAGATGTCCCACATGACCCTAACGTCCCAGACGTCCCAGATGTGCTAGTTGTCTCAGATGTCCTTAACGTCCCAGACGTCCCAGACGTCCTAGATGTCCCAGATGTCCCATATGTTACTAACGTCCCAGACGTCCTAGATGTCCCATATGCCCCTAACGTCCCAGACTTCCCAGATGTCCCATATGTCCCATATGTCCCTAACGTCTCTGACGTCCCAGATGTCCCATATGTGCCTAACGTCCCAGACGTCCCAGATGTCCCATATGTCCCATATGTCCCTACCGTCCCACGCGTCCTAGATGTCCCATATGTCATTAACGTCCCAAACGTCCCAGACGTCCTAGATGTCCCATATGTTCCTAACGTCCCAGACGTATTAAATGTCCCATATGTCCCTAACGTTCCAGACGTCCCAGCTGTCCCGTATGTTCCTAACGTCCCAGACGTCCCAGACGTTTTAGATGTCCTATATATTCCTAACCTCCCAGCCGTCCTAGGTGTCTTATATGTCCCTAACGTCCCAGACGTCCATGATGTCCCATATGCCCTTAACGTCTCAGACGCCCTAGATACCCTATATGTCCCTAACGTCCCAAACGTCCCAGATGTCTCATTTGTCCCTAACGTCCCAGACGTCCTAGATGTCCCATATGTCCTTAACGTCTCAGACGTCTTACATGTCCCATATGTTCCTAACATCTCAGACGTCCCAGACGTCCTAGATGTCCCATATGTCCCTAACGTCCCAGATGTCCCAGATGTCCCATATGTCCCTAACGTCCCAGACGTCTTAGATGTCCTATATGTCCCTAACGTCCCAGACGTCCTAGATGTCCCATATGCCCCTAACGTCCCAGACGTCCCAGATGTCCCATATGTAACATATGTCGCTAACGTCCCAGACGTCCTGGATGTCCTATATATCCCTAACGTCCCAGTCGTCCCAGATGTCCCATATGTCTTTAACGTCCCAGACGTCCTAGATGTCCCATATGTCCCTAACGTCTTAGGCGTCCTAGATGTCCCATTTGTCCTTAACGTCCCAGACGCCCTAGATACCCTATATGTCCCTAACGTCCCAAACGTCCCAGATGTCTCATTTGTCCCTAACGTCCCAGACATCCTAGATGTCCCATATGTCCTTAACGTCTCAGACGTCTTACATGTCCCATATGTTCCTAACATCTCAGACGTCCCAGACGTCGTAGATGTCCCATATGCCATTAACGTCCCAGACGTCCCTAATGTTTCATATGTCCCTAACGTCCCAGACGTCCCAGTCGTCCTAGATGTCCTATGTGTCCTAACGTCCCAGACGTCCTAGATGTCTCATAGGTTCTTAACGTCTCAGACGTCCTAGATGTCCCATATGTCATTAACGTCCCATACGTCCCAGATGTTTCATATGTCCCTAACGTCCCAGACGTCCCAGACGTCCTAGATGTATTATGTGTCCTATGTGTCCTAACGTCCCAGACGTCCTAGACGTCACATAGGTCCCTAACGTCCCAGACGTCCCAGACGCAATAGATGTCCCATATATACCTAACGTCCCAGATGTCCCAGACGTATTAAATGTCCCATATGTCCCTAACGTCCCAGACGTCCCAGCTGTCCCGTATGTTCCTAACGTCCCAGGCGTCCTAGATGTCCCATATGTCCTTAACGTCCCAGACGTCCTAGATGTCCCATATGTCCCTAACGTCCCAGACGTCCCAAACGTCCTAAATTCCCCACATGTCCCTAACGTCCCAGACGTCTTAGATCTCCAATATGTCCCTAACGTCCCAGACGTCCAAGACGTCCCAGACGCCCTAGATGTCCCATATATACCTAACGTCCCAGACGTCCTAAATGTCCCACATGTCCCTAACGTCCCAGACGTCTTAGATGTCCAATATGTCCCTAACGTCCCAGACGTCCTAGATGTCTCATATGTCCCTAACGTCCCAGACGTCGTAGATGTCCCATATGCCATTAACGTCCCAGACGTCCCTAATGTTTCATATGTCCCTAACGTCCCAGACGTCCCAGTCGTCCTAGATGTCCTATGTGTCCTAACGTCCCAGACGTCCTAGATGTCTCATAGGTTCTTAACGTCTCAGACGTCCTAGATGTCCCATATGTCATTAACGTCCCAGACGTCCCAGATGTTTCATATGTCCCTAACGTCCCAGACGTCCCAGACGTCTTAGATGTATTATGTGTCCTATGTGTCCTAACGTCCCAGACGTCCTAGACGTCACACAGGTCCCTAACGTCCCAGACGTCCCAGACGCCCTAGATGTCCCATATATACCTAACGTCCCAGACGTCCCAGACGTCCTAAATGTCCCACATGTCTCTAACGTCCCAGACGTCTTAGATGTCCAATATGTCCCTAACGTCCCAGACGTCCAAGACGTCCTAGATGTCCCATATGTCCCTAACGTACCAGACGTCCTAGATGTCCCACATGACCCTAACGTCCCAGACGTCCCAGATGTGCTAGTTGTCTCAGATGTCCTTAACGTCCCAGACGTCCCAGACGTCCTAGATGTCCCAGATGTCCCATATGTTACTAACGTCCCAGACGTCCTAGATGTCCCATATGCCCCTAACGTCCCAGACGTCCCAGATGTCCCATATGTCCCATATGTCCCTAACGTCCCTGACGTCCTAGATGCCCTATATGTCCCTAACGTCCCAGACGCCCCAGATGTCTCATATGTCCCTAACGCCCCAGACGTCGCAGATGTCCCATATGTGCCTAACGTCCCAGACGTCCCAGATGTCCCATATGCCCCACATGTTCCTACCGTCCCACGCGTCCTATATGTCCCATATGTCATTAACGTCCCAGACGTCCCAGACGTCCTAGATGTCCCACATGTTTCTAACGTCCCAGACGTATTAAATGTCCCATATGTCCCTAACGTTCCAGACGTCCCAGCTGTCCCGTATGTTCCTAACGTCCCAGACGTCCCAGACGTTTTAGATGTCCTATATATTCCTAACCTCCCAGACGTCCTAGGTGTCTTATATGTCCCTAACGTCCCAGACGTCCATGATGTCCCATATGCCCTTAACGTCTCAGACGCCCTAGATACCCTATATGTGAATAACATCCCAAACGTCCCAGATGTCTCATTTGTCCCAAACGTACCAGACGTCCCAGACGCCCTAGATGTCCCATATATCCCTAACTTTCCAGACGTCCCAGATGTCCCATATGTCCCATATGTCCCTAACGTCCCAGGCGTCCTAGATGTCCCATATGTCCCTAACGTCTCAGACGTCTTACATGTCCCATATGTCCCTAACATCTCAAACGTCCCAGACGTCCTAGATGTCCCATATGTCCCTAACGTCCCAGATGTCCCAGATATCCCATATGTCCCTAACGTCCCAGACGTCTTAGATGTCCTATATGTCCCTAACGTCCCAGACGTCCTAGATGTTCCATATGCCCCTAACATCCCAGACGTCCCAGATGTCCCATATGTCCCTAACGTCCCAGACGTCCTGGATGTCCTATATATCCCTAACGTCCCAGTCGTCCCAGATTTCCCATATGACCCTAACGTCCCAGACGTCCTAGATGTCCCATATGCCCCTAACGTCCCAGACGTCCTAGATGTCCCATATGTCCCTAACGTTTTAGGCGTCCTAGATGTCCCATATGTCCTTAACGACCCAGACGTCCCAGACGTCCCAGATGTCTTATATGTCCCATATGTCCCTAACGTCCCAGACGTCTCAGCTGTCCCGTATGTTCCTAACGTCCCAGACGTCCTAGATGTCCCACATGTCCCTAACGTCTCAGACGTCCCAGACGTGCTAGATGTCTAATAGGTCCCTAACGTTCCAGACGTCCTAGATGTCCCATATGTCCTTAACGTCCCAGACGTCCCAGACGTCCTAGATGTCCCATATGTCCCTAACGTCCCAGACGTATTAAATGTCCCATATGTCCCTAACGTCCCAGACGTCCCAGATGTCCCATATGTCCCTAACTTCCCAGACGTCCCAGAGGTCCCATATGTCCCTAACTTTCCAGACGTCCTAGATGCCCCACATGTCCCATATGTCCCTAACGCCCAGACGTCCTAGATGTTCTATATGTCCCTAACGTCCCAGAGGTCCTTGATGGCTTATATGTCCCTAACGTCCCAGACGTCCCAGATGTCCCATATGTCCCTAACTGCCCAGACGTCCCAGAGGTCCCATATGTCCCTAACTTCCCAGACGTCATAGATGTCCTAGATGACCCTAACGTCCCAGACGTCCCAGATGTCCCATATGTCCCTAACGTCCCAGACGTCCTAGATGTCCTATATGTCCCTAACGTCCCAGACGTCCCAGATGTCCCGTATGTCCCTAACGTCCCAGACGTCCTAGATGTCCCATATGTCCCTAACGTCCCAGGCGTCTTAGATGTCCCACATGTCCCTAACGTCCCAGACGTCCTAGATGTCCCATATGTCCCTTACGTCCCAGTCGTCCATGTCCCATGTGTCTCTAACGCCCCAGACGTCCTAGATGTCCCATATGCCCCTAACGTCCCAGACGTCCCATATGTCCCTAACGTCCAGACGTCCTAGATGTCCTTAACGTCCCAGATGTCCCACATGTCCCATATGTCCCTTACGTCCCAGTCGTCCATGTCCCATGTGTCTCTAACGCCCCAGACGTCCTAAATGTCCCACATGTCCCTAACGTCCCAGACGTCTTAGATCTCCAATATGTCCCTAACGTCCCAGACGTCCAAGACGTCCCTGACGCCCTAGATGTCCCATATATACCTAACGTCCCAGACGTCCCAGACGTCCTAAATGTCCCACATGTCTCTAACGTCCCAGACGTCTTAGATGTCTAATATGTCCCTAATGTCCCAGACGTCCAAGACGTCCTAGATGTCTCATATGTCCCTAACGTCCCAGACGTCGTAGATGTCCCATATGCCATTAACGTCCCAGACGTCCCTAATGTTTCATATGTCTCTAACGTCCCAGACGTCCCAGACGTCCTAGATGTCCTATGTGTCCTAACGTACCAGACGTCCTAGATGTCTCATACGTTCCTAACGTCTCAGACGCCCTGGATGTCCCATATGTCATTAACGTCCCAGACGTCCCAGATGTTTCATATGTCCCTAACGTCCCACACGTCCCAGACGTCCTAGATGTCCTATGTGTCCTATGTGTCCTAACGTACCAGACGTCCTAGATGTCTCATACGTTCCTAACGTCTCAGACGCCCTGGATGTCCCATATGTCATTAACGTCCCAGACGTCCCAGATGTTTCATACGTTCCTAACGTCCCAGACGCCCTAGATGTCCCATATATACCTAACGTCCCAGACGTCCTAAATGTCCCACATGTCCCTAACGTCCCAGACGTCTTAGATGTCCAATATGTCCCTAACGTCCCAGACGTCCAAGACGTCCTAGATTTCCCATATGTCCCTAACGTACCAGACGTCCTAGATGTCCCACATGACCCTAACGTCCCAGACGTCCCAGATGTGCTAGTTGTCTCAGATGTCCTTAACGTCCCAGACGTCCCAGACGTCCTAGATGTCCCAGATGTCCCATATGTTACTAACGTCCCAGACGTCCTAGATGTCCCATATGCCCCTAACGTCCCAGACTTCCCAGATGTCCCATATGTCCCATATGTCCCTAACGTCTCTGACGTCCCAGATTTCCTATATGTGCCTAACGTCCCAGACGTCCCAGATGTCCCATATGTCCCATATGTCCCTACCGTCCCACGCGTCCTAGATGTCCCATATGTCATTAACGTCCCAAACGTCCCAGACGTCCTAGATGTCCCATATGTTCCTAACGTCCCAGACGTATTAAATGTCCCATATGTCCCTAACGTTCCAGACGTCCCAGCTGTCCCGTATGTTCCTAACGTCCCAGACGTCCCAGACGTTTTAGATGTCCTATATATTCCTAACCTCCCAGCCGTCCTAGGTGTCTTATATGTCCCTAACGTCCCAGACGTCCATGATGTCCCATATGCCCTTAACGTCTCAGACGCCCTAGATACCCTATATGTCCCTAACGTCCCAAACGTCCCAGATGTCTCATTTGTCCCTAACGTCCCAGACGTCCTAGATGTCCCATATGTCCTTAACGTCTCAGACGTCTTACATGTCCCATATGCTCCTAACATCTCAGACGTCCCAGACGTCCTAGATGTCCCATATGTCCCTAACGTCCCAGATGTCCCAGATGTCCCATATGTCCCTAACGTCCCAGACGTCTTAGATGTCCTATATGTCCCTAACGTCCCAGACGTCCTAGATGTCCCATATGCCCCTAACGTCCCAGACGTCCCAGATGTCCCATATGTCCCATATGTCGCTAACGTCCCAGACGTCCTGGATGTCCTATATATCCCTAACGTCCCAGTCGTCCCAGATGTCCCATATGTCTTTAACGTCCCAGACGTCCTAGATGTCCCATATGTCCCTAACGTCTTAGGCGTCCTAGATGTCCCATTTGTCCTTAACGTCCCAGACGCCCTAGATACCCTATATGTCCCTAACGTCCCAAACGTCCCAGATGTCTCATTTGTCCCTAACGTCCCAGACATCCTAGATGTCCCATATGTCCTTAACGTCTCAGACGTCTTACATGTCCCATATGTTCCTAACATCTCAGACGTCCCAGACGTCGTAGATGTCCCATATGCCATTAACGTCCCAGACGTCCCTAATGTTTCATATGTCCCTAACGTCCCAGACGTCCCAGTCGTCCTAGATGTCCTATGTGTCCTAACGTCCCAGACGTCCTAGATGTCTCATAGGTTCTTAACGTCTCAGACGTCCTAGATGTCATATATGTCATTAACGTCCCATACGTCCCAGATGTTTCATATGTCCCTAACGTCCCAGACGTCCCAGACGTCCTAGATGTATTATGTGTCCTATGTGTCCTAACGTCCCAGACGTCCTAGACGTCACATAGGTCCCTAACGTCCCAGACGTCCCAGACGCAATAGATGTCCCATATATACCTAACGTCCCAGATGTCCCAGACGTATTAAATGTCCCATATGTCCCTAACGTCCCAGACGTCCCAGCTGTCCCGTATGTTCCTAACGTCCCAGGCGTCCTAGATGTCCCATATGTCCTTAACGTCCCAGACGTCCTAGATGTCCCATATGTCCCTAACGTCCCAGACGTCCCAGACGTCCTAAATGTCCCACATGTCCCTAACGTCCCAGACGTCTTAGATCTCCAATATGTCCCTAACGTCCCAGACGTCCAAGACGTCCCAGACGCCCTAGATGTCCCATATATACCTAACGTCCCAGACGTCCTAAATGTCCCACGTGTCCCTAACGTCCCAGACGTCTTAGATGTCCAATATGTCCCTAACGTCCCAGACGTCCTAGATGTCTCATATGTCCCTAACGTCACAGACGTCGTAGATGTCCCATATGCCATTAACGTCCCAGACGTCCCTAATGTTTCATATGTCCCTAACGTCCCAGACGTCCCAGTCGTCCTAGATGTCCTATGTGTCCTAACGCCCCAGACGTCCTAGATGTCTCATAGGTTCTTAACGTCTCAGACGTCCTAGATGTCCCATATGTCATTAACGTCCCAGACGTCCCAGATGTTTCATATGTCCCTAACGTCCCAGACGTCCCAGACGTCTTAGATGTATTATGTGTCCTATGTGTCCTAACGTCCCAGACGTCCTAGACGTCACACAGGTCCCTAACGTCCCAGACGTCCCAGACGCCCTAGATGTCCCATATATACCTAACGTCCCAGACGTCCCAGACGTCCTAAATTTCCCACATGTCTCTAACGTCCCAGACGTCTTAGATGTCCAATATGTCCCTAACGTCCCAGACGTCCAAGACGTCCTAGATGTCCCATATGTCCCTAACGTACCAGACGTCCTAGATGTCCCACATGACCCTAACGTCCCAGACGTCCCAGATGTGCTAGTTGTCTCAGATGTCCTTAACGTCCCACACGTCCCAGACGTCCTAGATGTCCCAGATGTCCCATATGTTACTAACGTCCCAGACGTCCTAGATGTCCCATATGCCCCTAACGTCCCAGACGTCCCAGATGTCCCATATGTCCCATATGTCCCTAACGTCCCTGACGTCCTAGATGCCCTATATGTCCCTAACGTCCCAGACGCCCCAGATGTCTCATATGTCCCTAACGCCCCAGACGTCGCAGATGTCCCATATGTGCCTAACGTCCCAGACGTCCCAGATGTCCCATATGCCCCACATGTTCCTACCGTCCCACGCGTCCTATATGTCCCATATGTCATTAACGTCCCAGACGTCCCAGACGTCCTAGATGTCCCACATGTTTCTAACGTCCCAGACGTATTAAATGTCCCATATGTCCCTAACGTTCCAGACGTCCCAGCTGTCCCGTATGTTCCTAACGTCCCAGACGTCCCAGACGTTTTAGATGTCCTATATATTCCTAACCTCCCAGACGTCCTAGGTGTCTTATATGTCCCTAACGTCCCAGACGTCCATGATGTCCCATATGCCCTTAACGTCTCAGACGCCCTAGATACCCTATATGTAAATAACGTCCCAAACGTCCCAGATGTCTCATTTGTCCCAAACGTACCAGACGTCCCAGACGCCCTAGATGTCCCATATATCCCTAACTTCCCAGACGTCCCAGATGTCCCATATGTCCCATATGTCCCTAACGTCCCAGGCGTCCTAGATGTCCCATATGTCCCTAACGTCTCAGACGTCTTACATGTCCCATATGTCCCTAACATCTCAAACGTCCCAGACGTCCTAGATGTCCCATATGTCCCTAACGTCCCAGATGTCCCAGATATCCCATATGTCCCTAACGTCCCAGACGTCTTAGATGTCCTATATGTCCCTAACGTCCCAGACGTCCTAGATGTTCCATATGCCCCTAACGTCCCAGACGTCCCAGATGTCCCATATGTCCCTAACGTCCCAGACGTCCTGGATGTCCTATATATCCCTAACGTCCCAGTCGTCCCAGATTTCCCATATGACCCTAACGTCCAGACGTCCTAGATGTCCCATATGCCCCTAACGTCCCAGACGTCCTAGATGTCCCATATGTCCCTAACGTTTTAGGCGTCCTAGATGTCCCATATGTCCTTAACGACCCAGACGTCCCAGACGTCCCAGATGTCTTATATGTCCCATATGTCCCTAACGTCCCAGACGTCTCAGCTGTCCCGTATGTTCCTAACGTCCCAGACGTCCTAGATGTCCCACATGTCCCTAACGTCTCAGACGTCCCAGACGTGCTAGATGTCTAATAGGTCCCTAACGTTCCAGACGTCCTAGATGTCCCATATGTCCTTAACGTCCCAGACGTCCCAGACGTCCTAGATGTCCCATATGTCCCTAACGTCCCAGACGTATTAAATGTCCCATATGTCCCTAACGTCCCAGACGTCCCAGATGTCCCATATGTCCCTAACTTCCCAGACGTCCCAGAGGTCCCATATGTCCCTAACTTTCCAGACGTCCTAGATGCCCCACATGTCCCATATGTCCCTAACGCCCAGACGTCCTAGATGTTCTATATGTCCCTAACGTCCCAGAGGTCCTTGATGGCTTATATGTCCCTAACGTCCCAGACGTCCCAGTTGTCCCATATGTCCCTAACTGCCCAGACGTCCCAGAGGTCCCATATGTCCCTAACTTCCCAGACGTCATAGATGTCCTAGATGACCCTAACGTCCCAGACGTCCCAGATGTCCCATATGTCCCTAACGTCCCAGACGTCCTAGATGTCCTATATGTCCCTAACGTCCCAGACGTCCCAGATGTCCCGTATGTCCCTAACGTCCCAGACGTCCTAGATGTCCCATATGTCCCTAACGTCCCAGGCGTCTTAGATGTCCCACATGTCCCTAACGTCCCAGACGTCCTAGATGTCCCATATGTCCCTTACGTCCCAGTCGTCCATGTCCCATGTGTCTCTAACGCCCCAGACGTCCTAGATGTCCCATATGCCCCTAACGTCCCAGACGTCCCATATGTCCCTAACGTCCAGACGTCCTAGATGTCCTTAACGTCCCAGATGTCCCACATGTCCCATATGTCCCTTACGTCCCAGACATCCCAGATGTCCCATATGTCCCTGACGTCCCAGACGTACTAGATGTCCTACATGTCCCTAACGTCCCAGACGTCCCAGACGTGCTAGTTGTCTCAGATGTTCTTAACGTCCCAGACGTCCCAGACGTCCTAGATGTCCTAGATGTCCCATATGTTACTAACGTCCCAGACGTCCTAGATGTCTCATATTCCCCTAACGTCCCAGACGTCCCAGATGTCCCATATGTCCCATATGGCCCTAACGTCCCTGACGTCCTAGATGTCCTATATGTCCTTAACGTCCCAGATGTCCCAGATATCCCATATGTCCTTTACGTCCCAGACGTCCCAGATGTCCCATATGTCCCTAACGTCCCAGACGTCCCAGATGTCCCATATGTGCCTAACGTCCCAGACGTCCCAGATGTCCCATATGTCCCATATGTCCCTAACGTCCCAGGCGTCCTAGATGTCCCATATGTCCTTAACGTCCCAGACGTCCCAGACGTCCTAGATGTCCCATATGTCCCTAACGTCCCAGACGTTTTAAATGTCCCACATGTCCCTAACGTCCCAGACGTCCCAGCTGTCCCGTATGTTCCTAACGTCCCAGACTTCCAAGACGTCCTAGATGTCCCATATGTCCCTAACGTCCCAGACGTCCCAGACGTTTTAGATGTCCTATATATTCCTAACCTCCCAGCCGTCCTAGGTGTCTTATATGTCCCTAACGTCCCAGACGTCCATGATGTCCCATATGCCCTTAACGTCTCAGACGCCCTAGATACCCTATATGTCCCTAACGTCCCAAACGTCTCAGATGTTTCATTTGTCCCTAACGTCCCAGACGTCCTAGATGTCCCATATGTCCTTAACGTCTCAGACGTCTTACATGTCCCATATGTTCCTAACATCTCAGACGTCCCAGACGTCCTAGATGTCCCATATGTCCCTAACGTTCCAGATGTCCCAGATGACCCATATGTCCCTAACGTCCCAGACGTCTTAGATGTCATATATGTCCCTAACGTCCCAGACGTCCTAGATGTCCCATATGCCCCTAACGTCCCAGACGTCCCAGATGTCCCATATGTCCCATATGTCGCTAACGTCCCAGACGTCCTGGATGTCCTATATATCCCTAACGTCCCAGTTGTCCCAGATGTCCCATATGTCTTTAACGTCCCAGACGTCCTAGATGTCCCATATGTCCCTAACGTCTTAGGCGTCCTAGATGTCCCATTTGTCCTTAACGTCCCAGACGTCCCAGACGTCCCAGATGTCTTATATGTCCCATATGCCCTTAACGTCTCAGACGCCCTAGATACCCTATATGTCCCTAACGTCCCAAACGTCCCAGATGTCTCATTTGTCCCTAACGTCCCAGACGTCCTAGATGTCCCATATGTCCTTAACGTCTCAGACGTCTTACATGTCCCATATGTTCCTAACATCTCAGACGTCCCAGACGTCCTAGATGTCCCATATGTCCCTAACGTCCCAGATGTCCCAGATGTCCCATATGTCCCTAACGTCCCAGACGTCTTAGATGTCCTATATGTCCCTAACGTCCCAGACGTCCTAGATGTCCCATATGTCCCTAACGTCCCAGATGTCCCAGATGTCCCATATGTCCCTAACGTCCCAGACGTCTTAGATGTCCTATATGTCCCTAACGTCCCAGACGTCCTAGATGTCCCATATGCCCCTAACGTCCCAGACGTCCTAGATGTCCCATATGTCCTTAACGTCTCAGACGTCTTACGTGTCCCATATGTTCCTAACATCTCAGACGTCCCAGACGTCCTAGATGTCCCATTTGTCCTTAACGTCCCAGACGTCCCAGACGTCCCAGATGTCTTATATGTCCCATATGTCCCTAACGTCCCAGACGTATTAAATGTCCCATATGTCCCTAACGTCCCAGACGTCTCAGCTGTCCCGTATGTTCCATACGTCCCAGGCGTCCAAGACGTCCTAGATGTCTCATATGTCCATAACGTCCCAGACGTCCTAGATGTCCCACATGTCCCTAACGTCGCAGACGTCCCAGACGTGCTAGATGTCTCATATGTCCCTAACGTCCCAGACGTCCTAGATGTCCCATATGTCCTTAACGTCCCAGACGTATTAAATGTCCCATATGTCCCTAACGTCCCAGACGTCCAAGACGTCCTAGATGTTCCATATGTCCCTAACGTCCCAGACGTATTAAATGTCCTATATGTCCCTAACGTCCCAGACGTACCAGCTGTCCCGTATGTTCCTAACGTCCCAGGCGTCCTAAATGTCCCATATGTCCTTAACGTCCCAGACGTCCTAGATGTCCCATATGTCCCTACCGTCCCAGACGTCCCAGACGTCCTAAATGTCCCACATGTCCCTAACGTCCCAGACGGTTAGATCTCCAATATGTCCCTAACGTCCCAGACGTCCAAGACGTCCCAGACGCCCTAGATGTCCCATATATACCTAACGTCCCAGACGTCCTAGACCTCCTAAATGTCCCACATGTCCCTAACGTCCCAGACGTCTTAGATGTCCAATATGTCCCTAACGTCCCAGACGTCCAAGACGTCCTAGATGTCTCATATGTCCCTAACGTCCCAGACGTCCTAGATGTCCTTAACGTCCCAGATGTCCCACATGTCCCATATGTCCCTTACGTCCCAGACATCCCAGATGTCCCATATGTCCCTGACGTCCCAGACGTACTAGATGTCCTACATGTCCCTAACGTCCCAGACGTCCCAGACGTGCTAGTTGTCTCAGATGTCCTTAACGTCCCAGACGTCCCAGACTTCCTAGATGTCCTAGATGTCCCATATGTTACTAACGTCCCAGACGTCCTAGATGTCTCATATTCCCTTAACGTCCCAGACGTCCCAGATGTCCCATATGTCCCATATGGCCCTAACGTCCCTGACGTCCTAGATGTCCTATATGTCCTTAACGTCCCAGATGTCCCAGATATCCCATATGTCCCTTACGTCCCAGACGTCCCAGATGTCCCATATGTCCCTAACGTCCCAGACGTCCCAGATGTCCCATATGTGCCTAACGTCCCAGACGTCCCAGATGTCCCATATGTCCCATATGTCCCATATGTCCCTAACGTCCCAGGCGTCCTAGATGTCCCATATGTCCTTAACGTCCCAGACGTCCCAGACGTCCTAGATGTCCCATATGTCCCTAACGTCCCAGACGTTATAAATGTCCCACATGTCCCTAACGTCCCAGACGTCCCAGCTGTCCCGTATGTTCCTAACGTCCCAGACTTCCAAGACGTTCTAGATGTCCCATATGTCCCTAACGTCCCAGACGTCCTAGATGTTCCACATGTCCCTAACGTCCCAGACGTCTCGGACGTGCTAGTTGTCACAGATGTCCTTAACGTCCCAGACGTCCCAGACGTCCTAGATGTCCCAGATGTCCCATATGTTACTAACGTCCCAGACGTCCTAGATGTCCCATATGCCCCTAACGTCCCAGACGTCCCAGATGTCCCATATTTCCCATATGTCCCTAACGTCCCAGACGTCCTAGATGTCCCACATGTCCCTAACGTCCCAGACGTCCCAGACGTGCTAGTTGTCTCAGATGTCCTTAACGTCCCAGACGTCCCAGACGTCCTAGATGTCTCATATGTCCCTAACGTCCCAGACGTCTCAGCTGTCCCGTATGTTCCTAACGTCCCAGGCGTCCAAGACGTCCTAGATGTCTCATATGTCCCTAACGTCCCAGACGTCCTAGATGTCCCACATGTCCCTAACGTCCCAGACGTCCCAGACGTGCTAGATGTCTCATATGTCCCTAACGTCCCAGTCGTCCTTAATGTCCCATATGTCCTTAACGTCCCAGACGTATTAAATGTCCCATATGTCCCTAACGTCCCAGACGTCCAAGACGTCCTAGATGTCCCATATGTCCCTTACGTCCCAGACGTATTAAATGTCCCATATGTCCCTAACGTCCCAGACGTCCCAGCTGTCCCGTATGTTCCTAACGTCCCAGGCGTCCTAGATGTCCCATATGTCCTTAACGTCCCAGACGTCCTAGATGTCCCATATGTCCCTAACGTCCCAGACGTCCCAGACGTCCTAAATGTCTCACATGTCCCTAACGTCCCAGACGTCTTAGATCTCCAATATGTCCCTAACGTCCCAGACGTCCAAGACGTCCCAGACGCCCTAGATGTCCCATATATACCTAACGTCCCAGACGTCCCAGACGTCCTAAATGTCCCACATGTCCCTAACGTCCCAGACGTCTAAAATGTCCAATATGTCCCTAACGTCCCAGACGTCCAAGACGTCCTAGATGTCTCATATGTCCCTAACGTCCCTAACGTCCCAGACGTCCTAGATGTCCCACATGTCCTTAACGTCCCAGACGTCTCGGACGTGCTAGTTGTCTCAGATGTCCTTAACATCCCAGACGTCCCAGACGTCCTAGATGTCCCAGATGTCCCATATGTTACTAACGTCCCAGACGTCCTAGATGTCCCATATGCCCCTAACGTCCCAGACGTCCCAGATGTCCCATATGTCCCATATGTCCCTAACGTCCCAGACGTCTTAGATGTCCCACATGTCCCTAACGTCCCAGACGTCCCAGACGTGCTAGTTGTCTCAGATGTCCTTAACGTCCCAGACGTCCCAGACGTCCTAGATGTCCCAAATGTCCCATATGTTACTAACGTCCCAGACGTCCTAGATGTCCCATATGCCCCTAACGTCCCAGACGTCCCAGATGTCCCATATGTCCCTAACGTCCCTGACGTCCCAGATGTCTCATATGTCCCTAACGTCCCAGACGTCCCAGATGTCCCATATGTGCCTAACGTCCCAGACGTCCCAGATGTCCCATATGTTACATATGTCCCTAACGTCCCAGGCGTCCTAGATGTCCCATATGACATTAACGTCCCAGACGTCCCAGACGTCCTAAATGTCCCACATGTCCCTAACGTCCCAGACGTCTTAGATCTCCAATATGTCCCTAACGTCCCAGACGTCCAAGACGTCCCTGACGCCCTAGATGTCCTATATATACCTAACGTCCCAGACGTCGCAGACGTCCTAAATGTCCCAAATGTCTCTAACGTCCCAGACGTCTTAGATGTCTAATATGTCCCTAACGTCCCAGACGTCCAAGACGTCCTAGATGTCTCATATGTCCCTAACGTCCCAGACGTCGTTGATGTCCCATATGCCATTAACGTCCCAGACGTCCCTAATGTTTCATATGTCTCTAACGTCCCAGACGTCCCAGACGTCCTAGATGTCCTATGTGTCCTAACGTACCAGACGTCCTAGATGTCTCATACGTTCCTAACGTCTCAGACGCCCTAGATGTCCCATATGTCATTAACGTCCCAGACGTCCCAGATGTTTCATATGTCCCTAACGTCCCACACGTCCCAGACGTCCTAGATGTCCTATGTGTCCTATGTGTCCTAACGTCCCAGACGTCCTAGATGTCACATAGGTCCCTAACGTCCCAGACGTCCCAGACGCCCTAGATGTCCCATATATACCTAACGTTCCAGACGTCCTAAATGTCCCACATGTCCCTAACGTCCCAGACGTCTTAGATGTCCAATATGTCCCTAACGTCCCAGACGTCCAAGACGTCCTAGATTTCCCATATGTCCCTAACGTACCAGACGTCCTAGATGTCCCACATGACCCTAACGTCCCAGACGTCCCAGATGTGCTAGTTGTCTCAGATGTCCTTAACGTCCCAGACGTCCCAGACGTCCTAGATGTCCCAGATGTCCCATATGTTACTAACGTCCCAGACGTCCTAGATGTCCCATATGCCCCTAACGTCCCAGACGTCCCAGATGTCCCATATGTCCCATATGTCCCTAACGTCTCTGACGTCCCAAATGTCCCATATGTGCCTAACGTCCCAGACGTCCCAGATGTCCCATATGTCCCATATGTCCCTACCGTCCCACGCGTCCTAGATGTCCCGTATGTCATTAACGTCCCAAACGTCCCAGACGTCCTAGATGTCCCATATGTTCCTAACGTCCCAGACGTATTAAATGTCCCATATGTCCCTAACGTCCCAGACGTCCTAGATGTCCCACATGTCCCTAACGTCCCAGACGTCCCAGACGTGCTAGTTGTCTCAGATGTCCTTCACGGCCCAGACGTCCCAGACGTCCTAGATGTCCCAAATGTCAGATATGTTACTAACGTCCCAGACGTCCTAGATGTCCCATATGCCCCTAACGTCCCAGACGTCCCAGATGTCCCATATGTCCCTAACGTCCCTGACGTCCCAGATGTCTCATATGTTCCTAACGTCCCAGACGTCCCAGATGTCCCATATGTGCCTAACGTCCCAGACGTCCCAGATGTCCCATATGTTACATATGTCCCTAACGTCCCAGGCGTCCTAGATGCCCCATATGTCCTTAACGTCCCAGACGTCCTAGATGTCCCATATGACATTAACGTCCCAGACGTCCCAGACGTCCTAAATGTCCCAAATGTCCATAACGTCCCAGACGTCTTAGATCTCCAATATGCCCCTAACGTCCCAGACGTCCAAGACGTCCCTGACGCCCTAGATGTCCTATATATACCTAACGTCCCAGACGTCGCAGACGTCCTAAATGTCCCACATGTCTCTAACGTCCCAGACGTCTTAGATGTCTAATATGTCCCTAACGTCCCAGACGTCGTAGATGTCCCATATGCCATTAACGTCCCAGACGTCCCTAATGTTTCATATGTCTCTAACGTCCCAGACGTCCCAGACGTCCTAGATGTCCTATGTGTCCTAATGTACCAGACGTCCTAGATGTCTCATACGTTCCTAACGTCTCAGACGCCCTAGATGTCCCATATGTCATTAACGTCCCAGACGTCCCAGATGTTTCATATGTCCCTAACGTCCCACACGTCCCAGACGTCCTAGATGTCCTATGTGTCCTATGTGTCCTAACGTCCCAGACCTCCTAGATGTCACATAGGTCCCTAACGTCCCAGACGTCCCAGACGCCCTAGATGTCCCATATATACCTAACGTTCCAGACGTCCTAAATGTCCCACATGTCCCTAACGTCCCAGACGTCTTAGATGTCCAATATGTCCCTAACGTCCCAGACGTCCAAGACGTCCTAGATTTCCCATATGTCCCTAACGTACCAGACGTCCTAGATGTCCCACATGACCCTAACGTCCCAGACGTCCCAGATGTGCTAGTTGTCTCAGATGTCCTTAACGTCCCAGACGTCCCAGACGTCCTAGATGTCCCAGATGTCCCATATGTTACTAACGTCCCAGACGTCCTAGATGTCCCATATGCCCCTAACGTCCCAGACGTCCCAGATGTCCCATATGTCCCATATGTCCCTAACGTCTCTGACGTCCCAAATGTCCCATATGTGCCTAACGTCCCAGACGTCCCAGATGTCCCATATGTCCCATATGTCCCTACCGTCCCACGCGTCCTAGATGTCCCGTATGTCATTAACGTCCCAAACGTCCCAGACGTCCTAGATGTCCCATATGTTCCTAACGTCCCAGACGTATTAAATGTCCCATATGTCCCTAACGTTCCAGACGTCCCAGCTGTCCCGTATGTTCCTAACGTCCCAGACGTCCCAGACGTTTTAGATGTCCTATATATTCCTAACCTCCCAGCCGTCCTAGGTGTCTTATATGTCCCTAACGTCCCAGACGTCCATGATGTCCCATATGCCCTTAACGTCTCAGACGCCCTAGATACCCTATATGTCCCTAACGTCCCAAACGTCCCAGATGTCTCATTTGTCCCTAACGTCCCAGACGTCCTAGATGTCCCATATGTCCTTAACGTCTCAGACGTCTTGCATGTCCCATATGTTCCTAACATCTCAGACGTCCCAGACGTCCTAGATGTCCCATATGTCCCTAACGTCCCAGATGTCCCAGATGTCCCATATGTCCCTAACGTCCCAGACGTCTTAGATGTCCTATATGTCCCTAACGTCCCAGACGTCCTAGATGTCCCATATGCCCCTAACGTCCCAGACGTCCCAGATGTCCCATATGTCCCATATGTCGCTAACGTCCCAGACGTCCTGGATGTCCTATATATCCCTAACGTCCCAGTCGTCCCAGATGTCCCATATGTCTTTAACGTCCCAGACGTCCTAGATGTCCCATATGTCCCTAACGTCTTAGGCGTCCTAGATGTCCCATTTGTCCTTAACGTCCCAGACGCCTAGATACCCTATATGTCCCTAACGTCCCAAACGTCCCAGATGTCTCATTTGTCCCTAACGTCCCAGACATCCTAGATGTCCCATATGTCCTTAACGTCTCAGACGTCTTACATGTCCCATATGTTCCTAACATCTCAGACGTCCCAGACGTCCTAGATGTCCCATATGTCCCTAACGTCCCAGATGTCCCAGATGTCCCATATGTCCCTAACGTCCCAGACGTCTTAGATGTCCTATATGTCCCTAACGTCCCAGACGTCCTAGATGTCCCATATGTCCCTAACGTCCCAGATGTCTCAGATGTCCCATATGTCCCTAACGTCCCAGACGTCTTAGATGTCCTATATGTCCCTAACGTCCCAGACGTCCTAGATGTCCCATATGCCCCTAACGTCCCAGACGTCCTAGATGTCCCATATGTCCTTAACGTCTCAGACGTCTTACATGTCCCATATGTTCCTAACATCTCAGACGTCCCAGACGTCCTAGATGTCCCATTTGTCCTTAACGTCCCAGATGTCTTATATGTCCCATATGTCCCTAACGTCCCAGACGTATTAAATGTCCCATATGTCCCTAACGTCCCAGACGTCTCAGCTGTCCCGTATGTTCCATACGTCCCAGGCGTCCAAGACGTCCTAGATGTCTCATATGTCCATAACGTCCCAGACGTCCTAGATGTCCCACATGTCCCTAACGTCGCAGAAGTCCCAGACGTGCTAGATGTCTCATATGTCTCTAACGTCCCAGACGTCCTAGATGTCCCATATGTCCTTAACGTCCCAGACGTATTAAATGTCCCATATGTCCCTAACGTCCCAGACGTCCAAGACGTCCTGGATGTCCCATATGTCCCTCACGTCCCAGACGTATTAAATGTTCCATATGTTCCTAACGTCCCAGACGTCCCAGCTGTCCCGTATGTTCCTAACGTCCCAGGGGTCCTAGATGTCCCATATGTCCTTAACGTCCCAGACGTCCTAGATGTCCCATATGTCCCTAACGTCCCAGACGTCCCAGACGTCCTAAATGTCCCACATGTCTCTAACGTCCCAGACGTCTTAGATCTCCAATATGTCCCTAACGTCCCAGACGTCCAAGACGTCCCAGACGCCCTAGATGTCCCATATATACCTAACGTCCCAGACGTCCCAAACGTCCTAAATGTCCCACATGTCCCTAACGTCCCAGACGTCTTAGATGTCCAATATGTCCCTAACGTCCCAGACGTCCAAGACGTCCTAGATGTCTCATATGTCCCTAACGTCCAGACGTCGTAGATGTCCCATATGCCATTAACGTCCCAGACGTCCCTAATGTTTCATATGTCCCTAACGTCCCAGACGTCCCAGTCGTCCTAGATGTCCTATGTGTCCTAACGTCCCAGACGTCCTAGATGTCTCATAGGTTCTTAACGTCTCAGACGTCCTAGATGTCCCATATGTCATTAACGTCCCATACGTCCCAGATGTTTCATATGTCCCTAACGTCCCAGACGTCCCAGACGTCCTAGATGTATTATGTGTCCTATGTGTCCTAACGTCCCAGACGTCCTAGACGTCACATAGGTCCCTAACGTCCCAGACGTCCCAGACGCCCTAGATGTCCCATATATACCTAACGTCCCAGATGTCCCAGACGTATTAAATGTCCCATATGTCCCTAACGTCCCAGACGTCCCAGCTGTCCCGTATGTTCCTAACGTCCCAGGCGTCCTAGATGTCCCATATGTCCTTAACGTCCCAGACGTCTTAGATCTCCAATATATCCCTAACGTCCCAGACGTCCAAGACGTCCCAGACGCCCTAGATGTCCCATATATACCTAACGTCCCAGATGTCCCAGACGTCCTAAATGTCCCACATGTCTCTAACGTCCCAGACGTCTTAGATGTCCAATATGTCCCTAACGTCCCAGACGTCCAAGACGTCCTAGATGTCCCATATGTCCCTAACGTACCAGACGTCCTAGATGTCCCACATGACCCTAACGTCCCAGACGTCCCAGATGTGCTAGTTGTCTCAGATGTCCTTAACGTCCCAGACGTCCCAGACGTCCTAGATGTCCCAGATGTCCCATATGTTACTAACGTCCCAGACGTCCTAGATGTCCCATATGCCCCTAACGTCCCAGACGTCCCAGATGTCCCATATGTCCCATATGTCCCTAACGTCCCTGACGTCCTAGATGCCCTATATGTCCCTAACGTCCCAGACGTCCCAGATGTCTCATATGTCCCTAACGCCCCAGACGTCCCAGATGTCCCATATGTGCCTAACGTCCCAGACGTCCCAGATGTCCCATATGCCCCACATGTTCCTACCGTCCCACGCGTCCTATATGTCCCATATGTCATTAACGTCCCAGACGTCCCAGACGTCCTAGATGTCCCACATGTTTCTAACGTCCCAGACGTATTAAATGTCCCATATGTCCCTAACGTTCCAGACGTCCCAGCTGTCCCGTATGTTCCTAACGTCCCAGACGTCCCAGACGTTTTAGATGTCCTATATATTCCTAACCTCCCAGACGTCCTAGGTGTCTTATATGTCCCTAACGTCCCAGACGTCCATGATGTCCCATATGCCCTTAACGTCTCAGACGCCCTAGATACCCTATATGTCCCTAACGTCCCAAACGTCCCAGATGTCTCATTTGTCCCAAACGTACCAGACGTCCCAGACGCCCTAGATGTCCCATATATCCCTAACTTCCCAGACGTCCCAGATGTCCCATATGTCCCATATGTCCCTAACGTCCCAGGCGTCCTAGATGTCCCATATGTCCCTAACGTCTCAGACGTCTTACATGTCCCATATGTCCCTAACATCTCAGACGTCCCAGACGTCCTAGATGTCCCATATGTCCCTAACGTCCCAGATGTCCCAGATGTCCCATATGTCCCTAACGTCCCAGACGTCTTAGATGTCCTATATGTCCCTAACGTCCCAGACGTCCTAGATGTTCCATATGCCCCTAACGTCCCAGACGTCCCAGATGTCCCATATGTCCCTAACGTCCCAGACGTCCTGGATGTCCTATATATTCCTAACGTCCCAGTCGTCCCAGATTTCCCATATGACCCTAACGTCCCAGACTTCCTAGATGTCCCATATGCCCCTAACGTCCCAGACGTCCTAGATGTCCCATATGTCCCTAACGTTTTAGGCGTCCTAGATGTCCCATATGTCCTTAACGTCCCAGACGTCCCAGACGTCCCAGATGTCTTATATGTCCCATATGTCCCTAACGTCCCAGACGTATTAAATGTCCCATATGGCCCTAACGTCCCAGACGTCTCAGCTGTCCCGTATGTTCCTAACGTCCCAGACGTCCTAGATGTCCCACATGTCCCTAACGTCTCAGACGTCCCAGACGTGCTAGATGTCTCATAGGTCCCTAACGTCCCAGACGTCCTAGATGTCCCATATGTCCTTAACGTCCCAGACGTCCCAGGCGTCCTAGATGTCCCATATGTCCCTAACGTCCCAGACGTATTAAATGTCCCATATGTCCCTAACGTCCCAGACGTCCCAGATGTCCCATATGTCCCTAACTTCCCAGACGTCCCAGAGGTCCCATATGTCCCTAACTTTCCAGACGTCGTAGATGCCCCATATGTCCCATATGTCCCTAACGCCCAGACGTCCTAGATGTTCTATATGTCCCTAACATCCCAGAGGTCCTTGATGGCTTATATGTCCCTAACGTCCCAGACGTCCCAGATGTCCCATATGTCCCTAACTTCCCAGACGTCCCAGAGGTCCCATATGTCCCTAACTTCCCAGACGTCATAGATGTCCTAGATGACCCTAACGTCCCAGACGTCCCAGATGTCCCATATGTCCCTAACGTCCCAGACGTCCTAGATGTCCTATATGTCCCTAACGTCCCAGACGTCCCAGATGTCCCGTATGTCCCTAACGTCCCAGACGTCCTAGATGTCCCATATGTCCCTAACGTCCCAGGCGTCCTAGATGTCCCACATGTCCCTAACGTCCCAGACGTCCTAGATGTCCCATATGTCCCTTACGTCCCAGTCGTCCATGTCCCATATGTCTCTAACGCCCCAGACGTCCTAGATGTCCCATATGCCCCTAACGTCCCAGACGTCCCATATGTCCCTAACGTCCAGACGTCCTAGATGTCCTTAACGTCCCAGATGTCCCACATGTCCCATATGTCCCTTACGTCCCAGACATCCCAGATGTCCCATATGTCCCTGACGTCCCAGACGTACTAGATGTTCTACATGTCCCTAACGTCCCAGACGTCCCAGACGTGCTAGTTGTCTCAGATGTCCTTAACGTCCCAGACGTCCCAGACGTCCTAGATGTCCTAGATGTCCCATATGTTACTAACGTCCCAGACGTCCTAGATGTCTCATATTCCCCTAACGTCCCAGACGTCCCAGATGTCCCATATGTCCCATATGGCCCTAACGTCCCTGACGTCCTAGATGTCCTATATGTCCTTAACGTCCCAGATGTCCCAGATATCCCATATGTCCCTTACGTCCCAGACGTCCCAGATGTCCCTAACGTTACAGACGTCCCAGATGTCTAATATGTGCCTAACGTCCCAGACGTCCCAGATGTCCCATATGTCCCATATGTCCCTAACGTCCCAGGCGTCCTAGATGTCCCATATGTCCTTAACGTCCCAGACGTCCCAGACGTCCTAGATGTCCCATATGTCCCTAACGTCCCAGACGTTTTAAATGTCCCACATGTCCCTAACGTCCCAGACGTCTTAGATGTCCTATATGTCCCTAACGTCCCAAACGTCCTAGATGTCCCATATGTCCCTAAGGTCCCAGATGTCCCAGATGTCCCATATGTCCCTAACGTCCCAGACGTCTTAGATGTCCTATATGTCCCTAACGTCCCAGACGTCCTAGATGTCCCATATGCCCCTAACGTCCCAGACGTCCTAGATGTCCCATATGTTCCTAACATCTCAGACGTCCCAGACGTCCTAGATGTCCCATTTGTCCTTAACGTCCCAGACGTCCCAGACGTCCCAGATGTCTTATATGTCCCATATGTCCCTAACGTCCCAGACGTATTAAATATCCCATATGTCCCTAACGTCCCAGACGTCTCAGCTGTCCCGTATGTTCCATACGTCCCAGGCGTCCAAGACGTCCTAGATGTCTCATATGTCCATAACGTTTCAGACGTCCTAGATGTCCCACATGTCCCTAACGTCGCAGACGTCCCAGACGTGCTAGATGTCTCATATGTCCCTAACGTCCCAGACGTTTTAAATGT